>JABFQM010004103.1:0-10190 GCA_022816865.1 Zelostemma sp. ZL-2020
TATTCAATCAAAAACATCGCTGTCAGGTAAGACGGGGTAGTAGCACGTCGGGTAAGATGGGGTACCCGGCAGCGCGTCGTTACGCATATTTTAGACAAATTTGTGATCAGTATTTTTATACTTTCAAGTCTTAAATTTTCTTCGTCATTCCGTTGATTGAATACCGGGGTTGTTCGAATGTTCAACGATATGAAATTGTTGCCGTGAGATTCGAAAATCTCACGGCTAAAAATCTGAAAAAACACTTTTTTCCTCTATTCTCACGAAGAAAAAAGGAGATAAGAAGAAACTGTTGGCTAAAAAGAAACCGTCAATGACAAAGTCACAAAAAAGGTAAGCAAAAAAACAACTAGAAGAAGGCCGAAAAACATTTTAAAAATGAACAATTCTTCATCCGAAGATGAAGATTGAATATATTATTTCTATATAATTATATTATATTATATATTACTTTTGTATAATCTTCTTTTATTCGTTTCTGAGAGTATCCCACCCAATCCTCTAATTTTTTATACCTTAAGAAACTGCATTTTTCTGAGTCGATTTTTTTCTTAGAAAAAATTTTTCGAACGCATCGGTACTTCAGGTATTGTTTATTGACTGATTACTCTTTACTTTAATCGTGAGTTTGAATTTAGTTTCGGCCTGTAACAGATATTATGGGGAAAACAGTAAAGTACCCCATCTTACCCTTCCAATTTTTGATACCTCAAAAAACTGCGTTTTTGTTTATTCGATTTTTTTCTCAGAAAAAATTTTCCAAACGCATCGGTACTTCAGGTATTGTTTCTCACCTCATTACTCATCACTTTGATCTGAAGCTCAAATTTCGTTTTAGCTCGCAACAGATTTTATGGGGTGAACAGTGAAGGTACCCCATCTTACCCTACTCTCCCCTAAATTTTCATTAAAATGTCCCAAAAAATCGTATTTTTTTATTGAAAGACTGATAATTATATATGTTCACCGGAAAACTCATTGCTTCAATATATTTGCTAGGAACACATCGTATATTTCAACGTTTTTTCAACCTTACAAGGTAGAATACCCCCTTCATCTGAAATTAGTCACAACTAAGGCCGTTAGTACCTGAAGTCCCGGCTGAAGACATTGTTTCGGCACGGTGCTCAGTCGATAGTTTCAAAGATGAGTTTGGTAACATAAAACCCAGAAATGACAAAATATGCCAGGAAGTCTGTTATATTCTCGGAGGCCAAATTAATCCAGCTACTTAAAATTTATATGTGAGGATAAACCGAAATAATATCTTGACCGAGGTAAAAAAACATCGTGGTATAGCGGCAATACCAGATATCGCCAACAACACTCTAAATTCAACAACCAACGAAAACAATTCACTAAATTTTGACTGCATAATCGTTAAACCAAAACAAAATGGCCCTCTACCTTCATTGCATTTGACAATCGATTGACAAGAAGACATCTGGAATACTATTGCACCGATAACAAAAACTTATTTGGAAAATAAGAAATGACGCTCGTACCAGTTACTCCAAGAATCATGGACGGACATCGTCGCCAAACGTTGCTATGAAACAACAAAGCTTCCATGTGCGTTTTCATTTGAGCGTGCCAAAGTTTGTAACGCAATAGGAATTGTTTGGCTCAAACTATTTGGCACGTGTTATGAATGCAACTCATCTCTCCAAGGACATTGCCGCACCAAACTCCATCCTGGCATAGGAATTAGTATAGCTGTGACCGTTCCTGATACGAGAGGAATTCCGCACGAGAGAAAACGCCGATTGGAAGGATTGTCACGAGTTCTAATAGGAAAAGAGCTTTCGACAAAAAAACCATCTTCATGGCGAAAAGAAGCTTCAAAGTGCATGCAATTTGGAGACCCAGAGCCCAGCTACATCGCAAATTCGAATGTTTTGAGAAAAATCCGCGAAGAAGCAAACAATAACGAGCTTAGAATTAAAAAGGGTTAGATGCGATAAATTCTTTATAGCAGATGAAATATATTGGCGAGTTTGCAGGGTACATCAAAGGAATTGGATTAGATGAATTTTATTGCATCTATGGTCAGCCCATGCAGATTGCCATCTACAAGGATAGAATAAAAAAGACCGAACGAATTACGATCGACGGAACAGGTAGCGTTGCAGTAGCGATAGAAAAACCAAATAAAGAAACGAAGTTTATTTTTTGTACCAAATGGTGATGAAAAGTGAAGATAGAATTTCTCCAATTTATCAAATGCTTTTAGCCAAGCATGACACAGACGCAATCGAATATTGGTTGAGAAACTTCTTTAAATACGCGGATCACATCCCAGAAAAGGTAGTTTGTGACGACTCTCTTGCATTGCTCAATGCTGTTACTTTGAGTTTCAACGAATGCCGTTTGAAACCGTACGTTTCAGACTGTTTTAAAGTATTGTGTGACGAGAATTTGCAACGATCATAACGATGTTACGTGCGACTGGACATTGCGCATTTGATTAAAATGATTTGCAAGAAAAAAATTTTTCCAGAAAAGCCAAGCTTATTAAAGGACTTTTACGTAAGATGCGTAGGTGTGGCAACAATTTGCAAAACAATGAAGGGATTTGAAAAATTACTTCTATCGATTCTTGTTGTAGCATTGAGTGTGAATGCGATAGGCAAGATGACATGGGCAATGACATCCTTAGTCAAGAACGACAAACATTTCTGTTGGCCAGAGTTACAACTTTTACGTGTACCGAAGATGACTTGTGTACAAACGAAAGCCACAAAGAGGACCAAGTCCAAGAAGAACCATCGGAGACTGATGACAATGTAAAATATTTTGTAAAGAACATTCAAGTTCTCGCCGAAGAAGAAGCAAGAAAATGTTCCAATTTCGACAGACCATATCCGCATTTCCTGCCAGGAATCGTCGATCCTCTTTTGAAATTTGCTCGACACTTTCCATTATGAACGAATACGTTTTGGTGATACTTTACTATAGCGGCTTTTGCCCAAACGGGTGTTTCGACGGGAATTTTTTTCTGAAATGAGTGTATTTGTTTAGTAAACTTCATCTCAGCTCGGGGGAGGAAGGTTTTATCGATTGCATTACGAAAAAAAAATCGATTCTCGATCATTTCACGCGAACCGCTATTCCCGTCAAAACACCTATTCCGTCGAGGAATGACACTTCAACTTGATAAAATATATATTCTATTTAAGAAAAACAAAAGAACCCATCCTATAGTTTCTCGTTTATACGCTTTCACACGAACAACAGGTCAAAATTCGAGATATTACGCGACCGACGCGGCTGGCGGAGCACGACCTGTCACTTGGTCACTCACACACAGCCGACCTATCACACACGAGTATTCGAATGTTATAAAGAAAAAATTTTTATCTCCATATGACGTTGAAACTTTGGCTATCGTTAAAGCGTACTTCAAAAATTTTTTGAACTCCGACATGCGCAACTATCATGGACCAGTTCGAGCCGATAAATTTTTTGTGAAACATATGCGTTCGATTGAAGCAAGCTGCAAGCTAGAACAAGTCTGAGCTTGTTTATACTGTGACATTGCAATCTGGTGCCATGCCCTCTTCGCCATAATTCATGTAACATAGTTATCTACATAACTTATTATAAGGTTTATTATAAACCTCATTATCATGAGGTTTATAATACATCTTATTTCAAATCAACTCCATTACAACCAAAACGTTCTGAAAACGTTTCAGCAATTTTTCTCCAAAAGTTTCCTCAACGTTTTCTGAATAACCACTAGAAAACTACTTGGAAATTGACAAAACATTCAGTACGAATGTGACACAAGAATACACGCGAACGAAATAATCACGTAATGCACAATTTTCTTACTAAAATGAATATTTGTCAGCACTGTACTATCGTAGAGGATATGACACTATTTCCAAATAACATTGAGCAACATTGATACTGATTTTGGGAAGTAATGCAAAGTATACGATATTGCGAACTGTATACTTTTTATAATTTTACATCGTACAGAGACGAAAGCGTAAGTCGCCACTTGGAGCAACGCATATTGCAAGTTGTTGCGAGTACAAGTTCTGAAAGACCTTATTTTGATGCACGACTGCGCTCGCATGCCGCTGCAATGAGTCATCGTGAAACACCAAGTTTTACGGTGACAAGACCCTACTCTTTTCGATTGAAATTGCTAACAACTGCATGTTACATTCTAAATCGTCATTCCGTAAACTCATATCGTACCCCCTTACTACACTGGGAAAACGGGCAGAGTTGCACCAGCGTAGGCTGCAGAGTTGACGCTGCGTAGCTAATGTACCGTAGACAGCAACGTTGATCCAACTCTGCGCGCCCTGCTGGCGACATGCGGCGTTGCATTGTGTGCGTGCGTCTAGGAGTGCGAAGTGGTACAGTGTCGTTAGCTCTGCAGCAGAGTTGATCCAACGGGGCGGACAACATTGGAACAGCTCTCATACCCCCACTCTGCTCGTAACGCTGCTCCAACGTTGACGAACTTGCTGGATCAGCTCTGCATTGCCACCTCTGCTTCGCACGTCAAACTAACCTTGCTGCACAGTTGTGACAGCGTGTTGCAAGGCTGATCCAGCTCTGCTGTTTTCCCAGTGTACGTAATATTTAAATGGTGATGATTGTTTAATTTCGTTTTCTCCGCTAGATAAATACAACAGTAATAAACAGATAATGAGAAAAAGAGATTCGCAGTTGCAATCATAAAAGTGGGCTGTCATGTGCCTTGAAGCGCTTTTTTTTGTTTTCGTGAAGATCCGTGTTTTTGTGTAAGATATCAAAGTAAATAAAAATTTGTTTTTGTGTAGATCTGTTTTTGTGTGTAGATCATAAAAGAAATCGAAACAGCTCCCTTTTTTGTGGTACTCTCGACTGATCAGCCTGGCTGACATTATATCATTAATTTTTGTTTACGGACAGTTGGAGAAGTGCTCTAACGAGAAACCTTTCTACGCACTCGACATTCGAATGACATTTTTGATGTTTTTTGGGGGGATTTATTAATTACATGCTGAGAGAACTGTTACCTTATTATCCACTATGGTCGGCTATAAATATCACACGATTTGGCATGGCGAGGGACTCAAATGCTCGCGTGGAGAATTGGAATAAAGTTACGAAATGCTACTATTTTCAAAATAAAATAAAGTAGTACATTCTGCGCTCCACTCGACGAATAGAAGAAAAGATTACGCCCTATTGAAAGTGAGAGTTCACGGATTAAAAACCAACAGGTGGAGGCAAAATGCGAAAAAAAGCGACTTCGCGTACGCAAGTTCGTGCGAACAATGCCGGAGAAAAAACATAATATAGAGAAGAAATTGGCTAAATTTGCTCCGAATTTGGAAAGAAAATCATTGGAGAGAAACAAACCTCAAAGGCCTATGAAAACAGGACATTCCAAGAGAAACATTAAAACATCGATCACAAAAACATCAACTCTGAAAAATGCAAATTCAACCAAAATCCAGATACCAATAAGAAGTTCTATGAAATCATCGAGGAACACGTCAAAAAGTCCGGGAAAAAATGCAAAACACGAACCACCACCGACATGGACTTAAGCGTAGAAAGGCAGTACCAAAACACCCTGGTCTAAACTCAACACTCACCCGTTAAATTGGTTTTCAGACAAAAAGTTCACTGTTCTCAACTTAAACATTACCAAAGATAATAAACATAGTTTGAAACATAATGGCCTTTTGATTGATAATGTCATAAACGCATTCATAGCAATTTTAAACTTTTACTATAAGTCTGGGCCTTTTCCGTTTAATGCGATTTTTATAGAATAACTATTAAACAAGCAGATCGAGACATCGGGGTTGCTACGACCGATGTCGTTCCTGAAAAAATTCTCGGGAAAGAGAAAAGGGCCCTTGTTTTTTCCACCTTCAAGGGCGCTTTCTTTTGAACCATCTTTCGAGTGTTTCTTGCAAAAAGAGAAAGCTAGGAGTTTGCCGAAAAGCGATAACGTCGACGTCGTAAATCATCGGCAGACAATTTCTCTTTTTTCAGTTGCCGTGGGAACAGCGAGAATTCCTCGGCGCTGATTCGAGAAGAGGGAAAACCTGCCCCTTCTCCGAGTTAAATTAGTTAGTCCTAGGTTTCAAGAATGAAAAAAGGAGAGTCAGTCCAAGCACGACTTTCAAGCGACGAAGCGACTTTTCTGTGTTCGAAGAAGCTACTTGTCCGTGTTCGATCTCGTTCTAATTTTCCGTGTGCGGCACTTGTGCCGCGGAGGTTTTGGGTGGTTTTATGCCGCGAGGCTTTCCACCCAGAAGCAATAAATAACATCCGTGTCCGCTCAAATCGGCCTGCTTCTTCAAAATTCCCTTCGTCATCCCCGTCAACTTTTCCCGACTCTCCCCCCAGGAACGTGGGTGACCGAGAACGCGCGAAACCGAGTGAGGACCAGCCGTGAATTCCGGGAGTCCGACGAGACGATCGCGTCGAGACTCAGCATCAACATTCCCGTCGAAACAGGGTATTATAAGTGGTCGGTAAATAAGCGGGTCTGGAAATATTACCGGTCAATGAAAATACCCACTGGTCCTTGTTATTGGTCGTCTTTCCGCATAACCGCTTCATTTGGATTGACAGCCTACATAGGACGCCGGACCCCAAATTGATAAAGAGGCTTCGTTTGTACATCACGACCATTTTTGTGGAAAATAAACAGAAGCTTCGCCCTTGGGACGAGTGGACTCTCCATCATCCTGTTGATGTTCCAAGACAAGTGTTACAAGATGGGTCAATAACCCTCAACTGAAATTCACGTGTGCCTATGGTGTTTTTTTGTATATAGCTGCTACAATGTTGATTTCAAAGAAGAAGACATAGATTCGATACGACAATGGATTGCTACTGTTATCTTGCAACACGAAAATCAATTAGAGCCTCATTCTCGCAAGAGAATGAATAGTAAAGTGATCAATTAAAATGTAAACATCAATCTTAAAGGAGATGTAACCATGTCGCGAGAACCCCCACCGTCTTTTCAATCAACAAAAGATTACGTCACTTGGTTACACGCTATTCTAAGGGCCAGCACTAATGCACAACAGTTTATGATCTCAGAAGTAGTTTTTAGTAATACAGTACAAATAATCCTTTTGGTTCGATTCATTAGTAACGTTTTATTTGTAAGAGTGACCAAAAACCTATGCATGCATGGGAATTCACTTGATACGGATCGTGGTTCGACTCCAATTAATTCGAACAAATATATCACCCGCACTTCCTCACCTTAAAAATCTATGCAGCCTCCGGGGACTTAATGGAAATCTCCAATTAATTCCAATATTTAAAAAAAATTTCAAGTATGTACTACCTTTTTTCACCATAGTTGGGCCGCTTAGCTATTTTTTCACAATAGCGACTTTTTGGAGTAAAAATCGATGTATAAACACATGTTTTTGTGTAACTCTCATTTATTTTGAAAATCTATGATTTTAAGGCACTTTTGACAAAATAATAGCAACAGTATAAGAATTTTTGGTAAGGTTAGGAAATCGAAAGAATCCGGCTAAAACCGTGCAAGATCTTCATTGATCCCCATTGAAGCTAAAGGTGGTACCACTCAGTGGTAATTTCGATTTGCTAGCAATAGATTTGCTCATTTGACTGTTATTGTCGTTGATCGGCTAAATGTGCGTATATCCGAATAATGTGCATTTTCAGCAAAAATACCGAAAATTCTTATAATATTGCTATTTTATTGTCAAAAGTGCCTTAAAATCATGGATTGAGAGAAATAAATAAGAATTATACAAAAATATGTGTTTATACATCGATTTTTACCACAAAAAGTCATTTCTGTGAAAAAATAGCTAGGTGACCCAACTATGAAGAAAAAAGGTAGTAAAAAATGTCGCTTGTTTTATTAAATACTGATTTTGATTTTTTAAATGACTAATTTCAGGCCCAAAAAACTTTACCGCAGTTATGAACTCAAACATACATGTTTTCTTCCTTTCTTTCCCTAAATTTTGTCAGTTAATGTATACAAGTGTTGATTTTCTCGAAGTGAAAATAAAAGTATAGATTTTAGGTAGGAGACCGATACTCCTAATACTTTGTCTGTGATAATTTTCTATAATTTCCAGGTTTAATAGAAGATGTTTGCGTTTCCTTACAGCAACGCAAAACATCAACAAGAGATCGATTACTTGAAGGACAAGTTGAAAAAGACTGAAAATAACCTATACGAAATCACTGCAGAGCGGGATATGTACAGGGCTAAGTACAATTCATTAATGGAATCAGAAGCATTTTCACTTTCGGAGGACACTGGAAAAAAGATTCTGAGTGCGTTAGCACTCTTGAAAACCACAAAGTCCCCCAGTCATCGAAGTTCAGGTAAATTTGATATTATTTTTAAGAATGATTACATCAATTTTTGTACAAACTTTGAAATTATGGCCAAAGTTAAAACTGCGATTTCAATAATAACTGATTGTAAACCAATTCAACGTTCAAGTAACTCATTCTTCTGAACATAATACTCTGACAAGTAATAATTTTTCACTCGTTATCTTGTCAGACATTCATTTTGATGTTTTTAACGATAATGGACGAGCACTGCTATAATGTTGAAAAAAGTGACATCACGACATGTACAGCATCATAACAGTATTTTTTCAAGTTACAAAATGATTTTCCTTTAAGAAAATTCTCATCCGGAGAATGATGACCAAATAGAAGAAGTCGAGAAATGTAACCCGTCGACTTCATCGAAATCGAAAAATAGCAAGGAAACGAGGGACGAGAGGAACGAGAAACCTGAGTCGATACACCTTGGCAGTGGTGTATAAATTACGAAGGATAAGAGAAGCCACAAATCAAAGGATTCTTCGGGATATATAGGCTTCATGGCTGGATTACTGTGGGACCGTCCTGTTATAGCACAACGAAGTTGTCGGGGACAAAAAAATGTTTCCAGAAAAGTCGTGACACCCGAAAACAGGCGTGGATTCAGGGGGGGGGGGTTGGAGGGTTCAAACCCCCCCGAAACGTTTGAAATTTTCGTTTGAGAGTTTTGTCCCTCCGATTTAATTAAAATTAAAGCAAATCGAATTAGAGGTGAATTTCGCGAAACAAAAAAAAACAAGTTGCGAAACACAAATAGACAGTTAGTGCACGACTTCAGTGTAGAAACCGACTTTTGACTTTTGACCAAAAAATTTACACGAGTGTATTCTTGAAAAATTGTGGGAAGTGATACAAAAATGACTTCGAAAAAGATTTTAGATTATTTTAAACCGACGAGAACAAGTCCCATCGATGCAAGTGCTCTTGATTCATCTGTGGAAAGTCCACCAAAAAAAAAGGAAAAAACGAATCATCAGAGTCAGAAGCAGCTCCGATCGATCATGTTAGCTAGAAATAAACGTTAAAGTATCGAAAAAAACCGGAAAAAAGCCAAAAAGAATCATCTGGAAAAAATTCACTTTCTTTTTGATGTTTGAATCAACCTAGACATTTCTTGGTGCGAGTGAAGGGTTCGACCCCTACTTACGAACTATGATGAAAAAAGATATTTTTTTCCAGACACCACATAATGACATTGCGAGTTTTTGCAAACGGCGACTGAATGATAATGAAAAATTCGAAGTTATTCAACGAGTTTGGGTCCCAGATTTTACTTTCAAGTTTCCAAGTTCCGGCAATAGAAATTTGAAGTTTCAGTTGTCTTGGTTGCGCCAATTTCCTTGGTTAGCTTATTCAGCTGAAGAGGACGGAGCATACTGTCGATTTTGTATGTTATTTGGTGTAAAAGAAGAAAGAAAAGGGAGTCACCAAAAGCTTCAATCCTTTGTGAACACTGCGTTTAAAAATTGGAAAAAAGCACTCGAAAAATTTAAAGAACATCAAGACAAATCAATCAAGATTCTTGGACAATCGTGAATTACTATCAAATATTCAGAATATTTTACCAACGAAATGCGCCGGACTGGATGCAGAAGAAATACGGATGACGGAGCAAGCTTAATAATTTAATAATGATCATGAATGAAGCAGATAGATGTTAATAACTTATTCAATACATGTACAACACATTGATATAATGTACATGAATATTTAAAAAACCCCCCCCCCCGAAAGATTATTTTTGATTCGCCCCTGGGTCTTATCAAATTCGTTTTTTTTTACTCCAAATTTTTCACCATCCCCGGTTCAAAAAGACCCCC
>JABFQM010004104.1:0-10187 GCA_022816865.1 Zelostemma sp. ZL-2020
AGTAAAATTGTAATTAAAAGAGGTAGTTAGAAATAAAAGTGTAGGATGAATGTGATGTTTATATAAGGCAGAAGACGGCAATCGAATGGTAGCCGGGAATGGGGTTCAGGGGTGTGCTCTTCCTATCTTATCATTTAAAAAAAACTAAGGCGAGTCAGGGCCGTTTTTGTTAGCTAAAGTTTTCCCCCCCCCCCCCCCCAAGGAAGCGCACGCGTGGCGAAGAGTTCCATTGCATAAATAAAATTTACCATGTTACAGAATATTCATAATATATACTGAATATTAACTATCAATACAAAATTGTACTTCAATTTCCAAACATGTCGAATGTTTCATCGCACTTTTCGGTAGACTTAACTCGCAGCATAAGTAATCGGCACTTGAATGCGGTAGTATAGATTAAGGGAAACAAAATTAGATCCTTGTCTTTGGAGCTTGAATGGATCGGTATGGCTCTGAGTAAAGGCCATTTGTTGCCGAGTGACAGTTATGTCGCTGATCTGCATGAAGTATTATGCCGATAGTGTCACTTGTATTTTCCTAAGAATGAGCAGACTCATAAAATCGTGAAGAATATTGATCTAAAACGTGCTTTGAATAAGTATTAGCTGCAACTAAAAAGATACAAGACGTCTAATTACATAAGTTTTCGGGTCTATAAGTTTCTGCAATTTGAACTCAAGCTTTCAGTCAGTTCAGACTTTTGGTAACATGATTCTATGGCTTGTATGATTCCTTTGCGTCATTCATAATGTTATTGGTGAGTTGATAATATTTTCCTTAGATGAAAAAATTTTGTTGACGAAAATGGTACGTGAATTAAATACGATATCGGAAATATTGGAATATATAATGAAAGAAACAATACCAAATTAAATAAAAAACCAAGAAATAATTGAATAAATGAAAAAAACACAAAACTAAATTGAATAAAAAACCAAGAAGTAATTTAATCATAGCAATAAAAGTCTTAATGTTGATAAAATAATCGGAACCACTTCCCACACCATTAATGCCATTTAAATGCTATGCACCACACGATTATACGTAAAGTAATATTGAGCTGTGGGAAAATTGCTTGAAACGAAAAATTTATTGAGAACCTATTCCACTATGATAAAAATTTGCTCCTAACTCCGAATATTCTGTTCAACAAATGGTAGAACATTATTCTGATTAAGTTATATTTTGGTCAAGGTGGGCCTCAGTCCTATCTAAGTGGACCTCCGTCCGGTCAAGTTTTTGGTGAGGAACCGTCCAATCTGGGTCAAAGTGAACAACAGTTTGGTGAAGGCCAAGGTGAAGATCAGTTTGGTCAAGCTTGGTCTTAGTTCTATCAAAATTAAATCGGGCAACAGTTTGGTCAAAATTTTTCTTAATCTGATCTAGTTGAGTCTCCGCTGGGTCAAGATCCAGGTGAGGGACCGTTCGATCAGGGTCAAGATGGACAACAGGTCGGTCAAAGTGAGCCTTTGTCTGGTCGAAGCCGAGCTAAACGATCGACTGGTCGGTTTAATTTCGGACTAGGTTAGTCTCAGTTCACCGTTCGGAAGGTTTCTTCAAATATTTGCATCTTTTGGTTACACAATTTCGACTAAATAAACATTATAGACAATATATTATGTTTGCATATATGTATTAACATGTAAATTTAAACATATATAATTCCCATTCGATTCTGCTTGTGAATTACCGATGAATAAATAAACATAAAAACAATGCACGTGATTTCGTTTACCATCTTATTACGAGGAATTTTACACAGTTAAAATATTGCCTTAAAACTTGTCAAACAATAAATAACTGGTTGTTCGTCTTGTCACCAAATGTAAATATTACTTAAAAACTGGTTGAGAAAGGAAGTTGATCGATGGCATTAAATGACAAGAACGCCATCAGGCCCATTATTTCCGTGAAACAGTATTAATCGTCTTGTTTCCTGCCGATGCCATGGAGACGATCTTACTGAGCAAATCTCATGTTCATGTGCCGGAGGACGATATATGTCGTATCCAACGGGCATAGGAATGTGGCGAATCGTCGACGCTATTGGCTGGCCAAGCAAACTACTTTGGGGAGTAGAAACTGGGACCTATCCAACAAGGGCAAAAAGCTGACCAAGCACCCTTAGTCAGATAATGATTGCGTAGTATCGCAACATCTTCAAGATGTTAGCGCATTTTCATAATAACGCGGTTTAGAGGCCTTGTAGACGGTCGTGTGTTGTTTGGGTCATGGTGAATGGGTTTATGACTCCGTTGTGCTGATGAGCTATTAATATTTCGTAATACATGAAAAGTATATTGTATTAATTTTGACAAACTCACAAAACCCGAATTAAGTTATTTCCGAATGAAGCTTATAATATTTTAATTAAATAAAAAAGTACTTATATGGAAGCATTTCCAATCGGTCAAGGTGGACCTCAGTACGGCGTAGGTGGGCTTTCGTTAGGTCAAGGTCAAAGTGAGCAACAGTTTTGTCAAAATGAGCCTCAATCTGGTTTAGGTAATTCTCTGTTTAGTCAAGGTCAAGATGCAGCACAGTATGGTCAGGACAGAGGTGGACAACAGTTTGGTCAAGGTGGACTCCAGTACGATCTAGATAAAACTCCGTTTGGTCGAAGTCAAGGTGTAGGACAGTTAGGTCAGGATCAAGGTGGACAACAGTTTGTTCAAGATGGGCTTCACTTCAGTCATGGTCAAAGTGAGCAACAGTTTGGTCACAATGAGCCTCAATTCGGCCCAGGCGGGCTGTCCTTCCGTCCAAGTCAAGGTGCAGGACAGTTTGGTCAGGATCTAGATAGACAACAGTTTGGCACTTTCTTAATACAAAAGTCGTGACGATGCTTCAATTCCAGCGAGTCATTGAAACATCAAGTTGAATAATATCGAAACTTGGGAACATTTTTCCACAATGAAAGTTAAAAATTGATAGCTGGATTGTGTTTTCTAAAAAAGTCGAAAGTTGAATGTTACTTTGTCACAAGTAACAACGATTTTTACAACTGCGTTGAATTGAAAAAAAATTCCAAGTTTCATGATTTTTACTCCAAATTCAATTCAGTTGAAATATCGATGAGAAATTTTTTAAGTGTTCCAGGTAAATGCTCCAGTCATGGCCACTTTAGCCCCAGTAATGGCCAGTGTCTTCATCCATTAATCAATCATAACTACATGACCATAAAAATCGTATCCTGTGTTGATTGGACCTGAAAATTAGTGCTAAAAACAAATATTATCGAAAATCACAAAAACACTGATTTCAGCTCCGCGATTACTGCTACACTGGCCGTTACTGGCGAATTCACCTTACGTGTGAGTTATATGTTATTGTTATTATATTTGTCGCTTAAAAAAATCGTTATAAAACTTCACCTCAACGTATGAGAAACGGCAAGACAAACAGCGAACTGCAATTTAAAACAAACGGAAATATACAGAAATTTTTAGAAATATTGCTATATTCGTGTTCGCAGTTTCTATAGAGTAAACATATCTATAACATACTAAATATTGATTCGCTTTACAAATTATCAATTAATTCCCAAACTTGTCGAATTTTTTATCGCACTTTTTCGCAGACTTGACCAGTAGCATGATAAATCGGCGTTTGAATGAAAAAGTATAAATTAGAGGAATAAAATTATAGATTGTTGCTTTTGGAGCTTGAATGGATCTAGACGGCTCTGAGTTAAAGCCATTTGCTGTCCAGTGACAGTTATGTCTCTGATCTGCATAATGCATTTTGTCGATAGTGTCACTTGTATTTCCTTAACTATGAGTGGACAAGTATAATCGTGAAGAATATTTATCTAAAACGTGCTTTGAATAAGTATTAGCTGCAACTAAAAAGATCCAAGACTTTTGGTTACATAAGTTGCACGGATCTATAAGTTTCTGTAATTTGAATTTGAGCTTTTAGTTGGTTAAGACTCTTGCCAAAATGCTTTTATGGCTTGTATTATTCCTTGGCGTCGTCCATAATGTTATTGGTAAGTTGATAATTTTTTCCATAGATGAAGAATTTTAATTCTAAAAAAGGGTGCAATAATAATTTTTATTTTTTACGTTTGATACGTTCTGATACATTTTGTCATTATTTTTTCATGGGAAAGTTTATCGCGAAAATAGTGATGCTGAATAAAGCGATACGCGGACTTTCATAGTTACTTGGGCCGCTCTCTATGGGCTTGCCAATTATGTTATTTGGCCCCTTTTTATCTTCTTTTTTAGTTCGCTAATAAGGATCGCTCAGCACATATGCATCTTTTCGTTTTCAAATAAACGTAGAAATTGAATGCGTAGTCGGTGTCAAGCATTGATGTAAATTCTGCCACGATTTTCTGCTCAATAAAGTTAGAATGACTTAAAAATATTGTAATAAAAAAAACAAAACCAAATCAATAAAAAAACCCAGAAGTAAGGTGGAATTAAAAATCTCAATGTCAATAGAATAATCGAAATCAGTTTCCACATTTTCAATGCTATTCAAATGCTATAGACCACACGAATATACGTATAGTAATATTGAGCTTTGGGTAAATTGATTTAATACAAAAGTTATATACAAGATATTGAGTTCTATACAATATACAAGAGTTATTGAGAACCTATGCCACTATGATAAAAAATCGCTCACAACCCCAAATATTCTGTTGTACAAACGGTGGAAAATTATTCTTGTTGTATCACATTTTTGTTAAGGTCGGCCTCAGTTCGGCCAAGGTATAGGTGCGGGACCGTTCGGTCAGGGTCAAGGTGGGCAACAGTTTGATGAAGGTCAGGATCCGTTCGGTATAGGTGGACCTCCGTCTGGTCAAAGTCCGAGTGCGGGACTAATCGGACAACAGCTTGGACAAGGTTTGCCTCAGTTCGGTCAAGGTCAAGGTAAACAACCGTTTGCTGAAGGTCGGCCTCAGTTCAGTCGAAGTCGAATTCGGCAAGAGTTCGGTCGAAATTATTCATAATGTTGTCTAGGTGGGCCTCTGCAGGGCCAAAATCAAGGTGCGGGACCGTTTGTTCAGAGTCAAGGTGGACAACCGCTTGATCAAAGCATGCTGCAACCCGACCTTGGTGGGGCTCTGTTTGATCAAGGCCCAGGTGTAGGACCGGTCGGTCAGGGTCCAGGCGGACAACAGTACGCTCAAAGTAACCCTCAATACGGTCCAGGAGAACCTTCTTTTGTTCAGGGTCCTGGTTTGGGACCGTTAGGTTCGGGTCAAGGTTGGCCTCAGTCCGGTCAAGGACAAGGTAAAGAACAGTTTGGTCAAGGTCGGACTTAGTTTGGTCAAGGTTCCATCGCGCAAGAGTTCGTTCAAAATGATTTTCAATCTGGTCTAGGTGGGCTTCCACAGGGACAAGGTTCAGTTGCGGGAGGTTCTGGTCTGGGTCAAGGTGGACAACAGATTGGTCAAGGTCTAATTGGGCCACAGATCGGTTCTAATATTCCTCAATATGGTACAGGCGAATATTCGAACGGTCAAATTCAAGGTTGGCCTCAGTCCGGTCAAGGACAAGGTAAAGAACAGTTTGGTCAAGGTCGGACTTAGTTCGGTCAAGGTTCCATCGCGCAAGAGTTCGGTCAAAATGATTTTCAATCTGGTCTAGGTGGGCTTCCACCGGGACAAGGTTCAGTTGCGGGAGGTTCTGGTCTGGGTCAAGGTGGACAACAGTTTGGTCAAGGTCTAATTGGGCCACAGATCGGTTCAAATATTCCTCAATATGGTACAGGCGAATATTCGAACGGTCAAATTCAAGGTTGGCCTCAGTCCGGTCAAAGTCAAGGTTGGCCTGAGTACGGTGGACATCCATTATACCCTTCGTACGGTCAAAGTCTAGGTTATTCTTAATTATCTTGGTTAATCTTATTAAGGAGATGGACTCGACTAAAATCGAATAGTATCAAATCGAGGTTTCGGTTTGAATGTTAAAATCAACAACAAAAATGTGTCCTTACTATTACAGCTTCACTCTCCCAACTATTTCGAAAACATCATTTTGATGAAGGAAAAAAAACATAACGACGCTACTTTTTCTAAAAACTACTTTGCATGCAAAAACTACATAAAACTTAAAGCATATTTTATAATGCACACCTTCAAAAGTCCGCTAAAATAATCATTTAATCGAGAGTTCAACAATTTTGAATATCACTTTTTCTAAATTTAAATTTGTTCTTTTTGGCTGCACTTGTTTGGTGCAGCCAAAAAGAACATGTCTCATTGTTTCAAACACTGATATAAAAAGTTGTTGAAATAAGAGGGATTGAACACTATTGACATTGTAGTTGTGAGTGCAATAAATCCGAGAAAAATCGCTGTCCGTACTACTACAGTGTCACAACTATGACAGCACTCCCTTATGTACTTACATGTAAAGTTATGTGCTGCAAAACACATAATTTGTAATCTTATTTTATTCTGCTTGTGAATTACCGATTAATAAATGAACATAAAAACAATAGACGTGATTTCGTTTATCATTTTATTACAATAAATGTCATACAGTTAGAATATTGACTTATAACTTGTCTTACACTGAATAACTGGTTGTTTGTCTCATCGCCAAATGCAAATATTACTTATAAAGTAGTTGAGAAAGGAAGTTTATCGATGGCACTGTATGACTAGAACACCAGACCCGTTATTCCTGGAAAACAGTATCAATGTCTTGTTTCCCGCCGATGGAGACGTCCTTATGAAATAAATCTGATGTTAATGCCCGGGTGAAAATGTTTGAGTGTACAACACGTCCATGACACATTAAAGGACGACGAGTCGACAACACGCCGAAATCTTCAGAAATGTGTATTGAAAGCCTAAACGCACGCCAACAACGGGCTTAAGTTTTTTAAACGCCGATAACAAGCCCACAACACGCCCAGAATACTCAAACGCGAAGTTCATTTTCTCCGCAAAAAATATTCAAGTCCCTTATCATGAACTTGAACTGATTCCTTTCAGCAGCACATTTTTTTAGGGATCATCCAAGCCACAATGACAGGAACGCAGCCAATTCGAGTAAATTCAACACCGTCGGAACGACTCGTTACGGCGTCAAGTTAATCTCGCATAAAGACTTTGTCCTTAGTGAACACGTCTTGGACAATGTCAACGCTCTCTTGAAAATCGAGCTATCTTTTGATTTCGACCTTACGTGCTAACCGATTTAGTTGTGATTTTGAATAGATAAAATTCAGAATGGCGAAGTAGCCCAAGCCTCAGGCTTCGGGAGAACTTAACTAAAAGAAAAGTCTCACCCAAGCTCCTGGCCTTCGAAATCCAGGTATTCCATTGGTAGAAATGTGATGATCATCCCGCTAAAATTGCTGCATTCGAGAATTTCGACTATACTTTTACGCATTTCGAGCTTTGTCTGTCGATCCGAAGCCTCATTTCCATACACAATATTATGAAATTTCGGTGGAAAATTGTTTAAGTTTTCAAATTAACTGCTCCAGTCATGGCCACTTTAGCCCCAATAATGGCTTCATCCATTGCTCAGTTATAATTACATGGCCATAAAAATCGTATCCTGTGTCAATTTGACCTGGAAATTCGTGCTAAAAACATATTTCCATCGAAAATCACAAAAACGCCGATTTTGGCTCCGCTTTTAATACAAATTGGCCATTACTGCAACACTGGTCGTTACTGGCGAATTTACCTTACGTGCTAGTTATATGTAATTGCAATTATATTTGTCGCTTCCAAAAAATCGTTCTAAAACTTCACCTTAACGTATGAGAAATGGCAAGACGAACGGCGAACTACAATTTAAAACAAACCGAAATATACAGGAATTTTCAGAAAGATTGCTTCTATTCGTGTTCGCATTCTCTATAGATTCCCTGGACGGAAACCTTACAAAATTTCTAAAAAAAGCAATAGGCGATAGGCATATTCAACAATTTGTCAAAAGTGAAGTATGAGCTATTATGCAAAATCACGTGGAACCGTTTGATTTATTCCATTCATTTGAAGGCTGTAAAACAATGAAATATTACTTCGCTGAAAAAGCGTTGCCACGTTCAAGCCATTAAAAAACAGATACGTTCCGGTCGAATGAAAAGGATAGGTATATAGAATATGAATTGTTTGAAAAATTGCTTATATACCATTTTCGCAACTTTCCAAAATAAGTTATATTTTGCTCACTTTATTGAAAGAAATATTTTTTCAACGAAGGGTTAAAAATATCAAATGTCATAGTATCATACTATATCAAAACAGAGTGAGAATTTTTCAATAATTCTTAAATTGTAGATATATCTATAACATACTGAATATTAATTCGCTTTACACATTTTCAATCAATTCCCAAACTTATCGAATTCTTTATCGCACTTTTTCGTAGACTTGACCAGTAGCATGAGAAATCGGCGTTTGAATGTAATAGTACAATATAAACTACAGGAATAAAATTATTAATCCTTGCTTTTGGAGCTTGAATGAATCTAGACGGCTCTGAGTTAAAGCCATTTGTTGTCCAGTGACAGTTATGTCTCTGATCTGCATAATGTATTTTGTCGATAGTGTCACTTGTATTTCCATAAGTATAAGCGGACAAGTAAAATCGTGAAGAATATTTATCTAAAACGTGCTTTGAATAAGTATTAGCTGCAATTAAAAAGATCCGAGACTTCTGGTTACATAAGTTGCCGGGTCTATAAGTTTCTGCAATTTGAACTCGAGCTTTTAGTTAGTTAAGACTTTTGGCAATATGCTTTCATGGCTTGTATTATTCCTTGGCGTCGTTCATAATGTTATTGGTGAGTTGATCATTCTTTTCATAGATAAAGAATTTTCGTTCAAAAAGAGGGTGCAATAATTACTTTCCTTTTTTTTTACGTTTGATGCGTTCTGATACATTTTGTCATTATTTTTCAATGGGAAAGTTTATCGCACAAATAGTGACGCTGAATGAAGCAATGCGCGGACTTTCATAGTTACTTGGGCTACCCTCTGTGGGCTCGCCAATTATGTTATTTGACCCCTTTTTTTATCCCTAAGAGCACACAATATTCCAGGAATATGCCAGAAACATTTCTAAGAATATTCCTGATATATACGAATGTCCGGCCCTTGTCCCTTATGCCAATAGTTAAAAAAATATTCTGAGAATATCTCAGGAAAATATTTTTAACATATTCTACCAGAATATTCTCAGAATATTTCTTTTACTATTGGCTTAAGGGACGAGGGTCGGACATTCGTATATTTCAGGAATATTCTCAGTAATATTTCTGGCATATTCCTGAAATATTGTGTACTCTTAAGGATTCTTGTTCAGTTTACTAATAACGGTCGCTGAGCACATATGAATCTTCTCGTTCTCAAATAAACGTACTCAAACAACACACGACCTGAATAGAAATTGAATACGTCATCAGTGTCAAGCATTATCGTAAATACCTGCCACCGTATTCTGCTCAATAAAGTTGAAATATAATAAAAATATGAGAATAAATGAAAACAAAACAAAACAAAATTAAATTAATGAAAAAAAACAAGAATTTAGATAGAATTAAGAATCTCAATGTTGATAGAATAATCAGAATCACTTTCCACATTTCCAATGCTATTAAAATGCTATAGATCACACGAATATACGTAAAGTGATATTGAGCTTTGGGTGAATTGACTTGATACAAAAGAGTTATTGAGAACGTATGTCAATATGGTGAAAAATTGCTTACAACCCCGAATATTCTGTTAAAAAAATGGTCAAAAATTATTCTTGTTGTATTACATTTTGAAGGTCGGCCGCAGTTTGCTCAAAGTCCATTTGTGCATCAATTCGTTCCTTATGTTCCTTACTATGGACCTCCCTTCGGTCATATGCAAGGTTGGTATGGGTACGGTGGACATCCATTTTACCCTATGTACGGTCCAAGTCTAGGTAAGTCTTACTTAACCGTTAAGACGGTATCTTCAAAAACTTACATCTTTTGGTTATACAATTGCAACTACATCAATATTGCAGATCATATGCTAGCATATATAGGAATGTAGTCATAGCTGTGACTCGTTTCGTTTCTAAGTCACAACTTTTTTTTGGCTTGTTATACATATAGAGTATATATCTTCAAATTCCGCAAACGCCTGATGAATTCACAAATATGTTTTAAATTTCCTGATTCCCTAGCAACTTTGAACCTTATATGGCGTACTAGGGGAGACCGCG
>JABFQM010004105.1:0-10183 GCA_022816865.1 Zelostemma sp. ZL-2020
GAAAAGAAAAAGGAAGGCTATGTTAGAGAGGAGAGTGTAGTTGAACAGAAAAAAAGGCTGTGTCGTCGGCAAAGAAAAAAAAAACACTTACACAAGAGTGGGCGTGAAAAAAGTCTAAGGGCCCCGGTAAAAACCAAAAAATTTCAAGGGGGGGGTTAATAGCGAATGAGAAAAAACGGAAGGGGAGACGGCAAAAAAAACGTGAAGGCGGGGGAACCTGGGGAAAGGCAGGGAATTTTCAACCCCCCCCCCCCCCAAATTAAATTTCCATCCAAAAATTAACGAAAATCAATTTTCGAGGAAACCGACATTCTCGACCAAATCCGCGACGTTTTGAAAGGCGAGAAAGTCGACGGAGTCATTTGCGTGGCCGGTGGCTGGGCCGGTGGCAACGCGGGGGATGAAAACTTCGTCAAAAACTGCGATCTCATGTGGAAACAGAGCGTTTGGAGCTCGGTTATCGCTGCGAGCATCGCGGCCCAGCATTTAAAAGAAGGCGGGTTCGTCTGCCTCACCGGCGCCAAAGCTGCCGTAGAAGGAACCCCAGGTCGAACATTTTTGAACTTATGTCACATTTTGGACATAAAATGCCATCTTTAGACATATATGTCACTTTTTTGACATAAATATGTCACATTTTCGACATAAACATGTCACATTTTCGACATAAACATGTCACATTTTTGACATAAATATGTAATATTTCGGACATAAATATGTCACATTTTTGACATAAATATGTCACATTTTTGACATAAATATGTCACATTTTGGACATATATGTCATTTTTCGGACATATATGTCGTTTTTCGGACATAAATCGAAATTCCCGGAAAAAATTGGATTTCGCAATGATAACAGGAATGATGGGATACGGGCTCGCGAAAGCTTCCGTGCACCAGCTGACGAAATCTTTAGCAGCCGAAGGAAGCGGTCTTCCATCAGGGTCTTTGGTGGCTGCGATTTTGCCGATAACTTTGGATACCCCGATGAACCGGAAGTGGATGCCAAAAGCTGACAAGACGAAATGGACTCCGCTCGAATTCGTATCGGAGTATGTAGGAATTTATGGCGATGTTTGGAATTGGTAACGCGGTTGGGGTTTGTGAAATTGTTGTTTTTTTTTCGTGGTTTTAGAACTTTTTGGAAATGGTCGCAGAATCAGGAAAGACCGAAGAACGGAAGTCTCTTGCAATTGGTCACGGAAGATTGCGAGACGAAATTGATCGAGGCCTAGGAGTTTTTTTTCTGCGATCGATATGCGCCGCATTTACATGACTGTTATTTTTTTTTACCGCGACAATAAACGTTGTTTCACGTTTTGTTTGGAGAAACTTACGAATAACGATCAACGAAATATAAAAGCGTGGAAACATTTGTTTTCGGGTTTTTTTCCTGTTTTTTTGTACTCTGTTTTCCGCATTTTTACGAGACGAAATACTTTTGACGTATGTGTGTCATTTTTTGGACATATATTTCATTTTTTTGACATAAGTATGTCATTTTTTCGACATATTTTATACTTTTGACATAGGTGTCATTTTTTGGACATGTATTTCATATTTTGACAAATATGTAACTTTTTAGACATATATTTAATACTTTTGACATATATGTGTCATTTTTTGGACATATATTAAATACTTTTGACATATATGTGTCATTTTTGACATACATATGTCATTTTTTGGACACATTTCATATTTTTCACATATGTGTCATTTTTTGGATTTATTTCATACTTTTGACATATGTTATTTTTTGGATATACATATATTTCATTTTTTGGACATGTATTTCATTTTTTGACATATATGTCATTTTTTGGACATATATGTAATACTTTTGACATAAATGTGTCATTGTTAGATATATATTCCATTTTTTGGACAGGTATTCCATATTTTGACAATTGTCATTTTTTGGACATATATTAAATACTTTTGACATAAATGTGTCATTTTTTGGACATATAATACATACTTTTGACATATATGTGTCATTTTTCGGATATATATTTCATATTTTGACATATATGTCATTTGTTGGACGTATATTACATACATTTGACATAGATGTGTCATTTTTTTGATATATATTTCATATTTTCGACATGTATTCCATATTTTGACATATATGTAATTTTTTAAACATATATTTAATACTTTTGACATATATATGTCATTTTCCAGACATGTTTCATACTTTTGACATATATGTGACATTTTTTGACATATATATGTCATTTTTTGGACATATTTCATACTTTTGACATATGTGTCATTTTTTGATATATATTTCATTTTTTGGACATATTTCATACTTTTGACGCATATGTGTCATTTTTTGGATATATATTTCATTTTTTGGACATGTATTTCATTATTTGACATATATGTCCTTTTTTAGACATATATTCAATACTTTTGACATAGATGTGTCATTTTTTGGACATATAATACATACTTTTGACATATGTGTCATTGATTGGATATATATTTCATATTTTGACATACATGTCATTTGTTGGACATATATTACATACTTTTGACTTAGATGTGTCATTTTTTTGATATATATTTAATATTTTGGTCATGTATTTCATATTTTGACATATATGTAATTTTTTAGACATATATGTAATACTTTAGACATATATATGTCATTTTTTAGAAATGTTTCATACTTTTGACATATGTGTCATTTTTTTGGTATGTATTTCATTTTTTGGACATATTTCATACTTTTGACGTATATGTGTCATTTTTTGGATATATATTTCATTTTTTGGACATGTATTTCATTATTTGACATATATGTAATTTTTTGGACATATATTAAATGCTTTTGACATAGATGTGTCATTTTTTGGACATATAATACATACTTTTGACATATGTGTCATTTTTTGGATATATATTTCATATTTTGACATACATGTCATTTGTTGGACATATATTACATACTTTTGACATAGATGTGTCATTTTTTGAATATATGTTCCATTTTTTGGACAGGTATTCCATATTTCGACATATGTCATTTTTTGTACATATATTTCATATTTTGGACATGCATTTTATATGTTTAACACACATGTGGCATCGATGATGCAAAATATTTTCGTTTGTCGGAATGCATAAGAAAACAAAAATATTTGTTTTCCTCGCACGCGTCGTTTATCGAAACACTACCCAATAATTAAAACGCCGCAACAAAAAATTCCCCAGAAAAAGTTCCGATTCCCCCAGAAAAACATCGCGATGTTTTCGAAAAAGAATTCCGAACAACATATTTATAATCGCTCATCATTTCGTCGACAAAAACATTCAGAAAATCTGAAAAAACCGTAACATTTGAAAATTAATAAAATCGAATGCAACATTTTCGTGCCCGAAAAAACTATTAAGTGTTATTTTATCGAAGTATTGTATGCAAATGACGTCGGGCTTTATCAGCGTTATAAATATGGAAGCACTTGATGACGTTACGAATGATTGCGTATGAAAAAACGCCTTCGTGGGATACGTAATGAAAAGTATTGCGCAAGGAAAAGTGATAAGGAATTTTTGATAAATCATCGATATCGAAGTCAATAAGCGCGCTCGGGAGATCTGGCGAAGGACCGCTCCCTCTGCGGCAGTTCTAGTTTTCTGGTCTTACGTAAAAACCCGCCTCCTCAGTCGAGTTCCAGCAGTTCACGAATAAGTTTATTTCGTGCACTTGCGGTAATTGAATCCACGATTGTTCGCATTTTCGGCTTCATTATGAATTCTTGGAGGCCATCTTTAATTAACGTAAGTTTTTTTGACGGGAAAACATTTTTTTCAACTTCAAACAAATTAAAAACAATTACTACGCGGTTTATTTGTTCATAAACTTTGAATTTCGAAGTATTGGATACAAAGAATTTATTTTTGACGAGAAACCATTTTCTTGAACTTTAAACAATTAAAAAACATTAATTACGCGATTTATTTGTTAATTAAACTTGAAATTTCGAAGTATTGGACGAAACGGAATTAAAAGTTTTTCAACATTCGTCGAAAGTTTAACTTCGATTTATTTTGAAGTCGAATTTTAGGCATCGTAGAAATAGATTTCTTATCATTTCAGTCGAAAACTACGATAACAGCGAACTCATAGTTTTTCACCGTCCAAAAATAGGTCATTTTTTAACCCACTCCTCGATTTTTGGCGATAAGAGCATCGAACGATAAGAAGCCAAAAAAAGCAATTAACAAAAATTAAAAAGTCACCAGGTTTTCTAAAACTAAAAATTGTAACTTTCCGATACTTCGCGATGCGTGAAAACACATTTGTTGATAAAAAAACACGTACGCGGAATGAATTATTGGGGACGCAACAAAAAGTTAATAATAAAAGAAATGGACGCGGATTAATCAAAGTAGTGACGTCAGTAATAAGGATGAAAAATCACCGGGGTATCGGAATTGTTTGTATCGTGTAACAAATTTGTTTCACGAAACGAGATAATATTTTTCCGCGCGTTTCGTAATTTATTCTTTCCGCGGCGAAAGAACGAATTTTGAGATATGCAGAAATTTTGATAACGATGGATGCTTCGATTTTAGATAACGTCGGAAATAATTTCTTTGTCCTTAAATCTGTGCTGTGATAAGCACTGATAAGCCACAATCTGAAAAAAACGTCAGTGTTCGAAGATTTGCGCGTTTTTTTCTTTCTCACGGAATGTTTGCTTTAGATATTTTTTTAACCCGTGTTTTCCCCAAAATAATCTTTCTTGATAATTTTATCAAGATAATTAATCATTTCAATTTTATCTTCCGCGAGTTTCATTTTTTTAATTACAGATTTTAATTAGTTTTCTGCGAAATCCGAGTTAATTGCTTTTAGTACGAGCATTTCAAATTTACGTTCTCGAAATAACAAATTTTAAAAAAGAACGCTCACATCGCGACTTCTCGAAATGTTTACGAGCTGTATATTAATTTTTGAACGAAAAAAAGTGCATGGAACAGTAGCATTTTCATGAACAAATGATAAGACCATTGATTATTTCCGATTTATGTTCAAATTCGTAAATATTGCGTCAATTTCTCAGCAGTCGCGATCTCGAACGTCATCGACGCCATGACACATGACGTCACGCGTTCAAGATCGAACGTATACAAAGTTTAATTAGAGACAAAAATGTTACCATTCACGGAAGAATAATTGTCACTCGTGATACGAGATAATCAACAATTCATATCGCTGTTTACGTATTTCTCGCAGATATCGCGAACAATTTTGAAAAAAAGGGAACTGCATCTTTCCGCGCAACTCGCGACGCATGCGCCCCTAACGATATTATCGGAAGACGAAATAATGATGAAAGACACAGGTAAACCAAAAATTAATAACCTCAAAGAAAAAACTTCACAAACACAAAAATTCCAGTGGCTAAACTAGCGAAAGAAGAAATATTGCCGCGAGTTCGAAAAATGGAAAAAGAGGGGAGAATTGACGGCGACGTTCTGAAAAACCTTTTCGGAAATGGGGTAAGTTTTTCGGGGTCAAATTGCCCGTTTTTCATTGAAAAAAACATTACCTCCCCCGAATAGTTAATGGGGCTCGAAATCCCCGCGGATTATGGCGGTTCGGAAGCGAATTTCATGAGCACCATTTTAACCGTTGAAGAAATAGCGAAGGTAGATGGCGCTGTCGCGGCGCTCGTCGATATTCATAACACCTTAGTAAATTCTCTGATGCTCAAAGTGGGATCGAAGGAACAAAAAGAAAAGTATTTGCCGAAGCTGGCCCAAGAATATGTGAGTGCAAATCATGATTAGATCGAAGAATAGCGCCATTTTGGAAAGAGACGCGCACCTCGCGATTTCCCGGCAAGTTTCTGGGCTGTTTATCAATTATTAAACAAAAAAAAGTGCATGGGAGCGTGATATTTCAGTGAACAAATGATATAAGACCATTTATTTGCGTCCTAATGCATAAATAGTGCACGAGTTGTTCAACGGTCGCGATCTCGAGCGTATGACGTCACGTGTCATGGCGTCATGACGCTCGAGATCGCGATCGCCCAGGAATTCGTACGTTATTTCCGAATTATGCATAAATCGTGAGAAATGAATGATTTTATCATTTGTTCACACCAATTCTACCGTTTCATGAGCTCGTTTTGGTTTAATAGTTGATATCCAGCTCGCAAACATCTCGGGAAATCGCGAAGCGGGTGTTGCGATAAAGAAACCGGTTGAATCTCAAGCACTTTCTACGACGGCGAGAAATTTAAAATATTTCAGGCGGGGAGTTTCTGCTTGACCGAACCGGGAGCAGGATCCGACGCTTTCTCTCTAAAAACCCAAGCCAAAAAAGACGGCAATCATTATGTCATGAACGGTACGAAAATGTGGATATCAAATTCTGATATTGCCGGTTTATTTTTGGTTTTTGCTAATGCGAATCCATCGGCTGTAAGCATCTAGAAATTTCCTTTTTTCCATCGATTTCAAACGAAACATCGCGAACTGTGAACATGCATTTTAGGGTTATAGGGGTATAACGGCGTTTATCGTCGAAAGAGACACCCCTGGATTGAGTGTCGCGAAACCCGAAGACAAACTAGGAATCAAAGCTTCGGGAACGTGCATGGTCAATTTTGATAACGTCAAGGTATGGACGTGAAAGAAAAACCAGGATCTTTTGATGTTGATCCGCCATTTTGTAGGTTCCGGAAGAAAATATACTAGGGGAATTGGGGAAAGGGTACAAATACGCCGCGGGCTTTTTGAATGAGGGGAGAATCGGGATCGGCGCCCAAATGATTGGAATTGCTCAAGGGGCTTTCGACGCAACCATCCCTTACACGCTCGAAAGAAAGCAGTTTGGGAAAGATATCTTTTCCTTCCAAGTAATTTTTTCTAGGGTTTTATTAACGGGGGCGTGACTTCTGAATTTTTTCACACATCGCGATTTCTCGAGTCGTTTACGAGCTGGATATTAATCATTAAGCTACAAAAAGTACATAAAACAATAGTATTTGCGTGAACAAATGGCGTGGGTGTTTTTTTTTCGAGGATTCGTGCTTTAATTCGTGAATTATGTACGAATTCCTTTGCGGTCGCGATCTATTGGCCGCCATGACAGGCCGCCATGACAGGACGCCATGATACAGGGCGCCATGACACATGTGACGTTCGAGATCACGACCGCGAAGTAATTCGTACATTATTTACAGATTAAAGCATAAATCGTGATAAAAAATAGGCTTATACGTTTTGTTCACAAAATAAATTCCGTTTTATGTACTTTTTTTTGTTTAATGATTAATACACAGCTCGTAAAAGTCTCGGGAAATCTCGATGTGGATGTCTTTTTCCAAAAGCGGAAAAATCGTACTCACGCCTCACTCATCTTAATTGATGGAAATTTGATTTTGAAACAATACTTTTCGAAATGATTCAGGCGATGCAACATCAAATAGCGCAAGTCTCGCTGGAACTTGAATCCGCCCGATTACTGGTGTACAATGCTGCCAGATTGGTCGATGCAAAAAAAGACGTCATGAAAGAAGCCGCCATGGCAAAGCTCGCAGCCTCTGGTACGTCAAATTTGAATTTCGCGGCCATGTTGGCGTCGCGTTGCCAACTTCACGCGTCATGAGTTTTTTTACGAACTTTTAGAAATGGCTTTGAGAGTCACGGCCAAATGCATAGACTTTATGGGAGGTGTCGGTTTCACAACGGATTTTCCGCAAGAAAAATTCTTCAGGGATTGCAAAATCGGCACGATTTACGAAGGAACTAGCAACATGCAACTTTCCACGATCGCTAAATGCATACGCAAGGAGTATTCTTGAACACGAACTTTTTGGAACAGGGTTGCTACCTCCACGTGAAATTCCCTAGCTTTTCCAGGTTCTCCAACTGAAGCTTGACTTTCCCCTAGAAAATCGGGCAGTTTCTAGGGACTTTCGTGAAGGTCGAGTGGCAGCCTTGTTTGCGGAAACACCAACGTAACGAAACAATACTTACGAATTCTACCGTCAACTCTTCGAAATAGTGACTCATATTGAAAGTATTAAGCATTTTTATACTGAAACACGCTATTTTTATTTTTACTACATGTTCTACCATACAATCTAATAAAATTCGCCCGAAAAAACGAGACCCGTTACAATTATTTCGGGTCGTGCGGGAGTTTGAAACCGACCAAATCAGCTGTTTCTTTTATCGACCTTTCTCCTTTTCCAGCGTATTCCGACTGAATCGATCGATATTTTCGCAGCGAAACTAGATAGCACAAATAAGTATCCGCCTGCGATTGTAACTCTTCTTGAGCCTTGCACAGAATCTCGGAAGTTTCCTTATGAGCACGCGACTGCTCTAAAATGTACATTGCCATTGGATTGTCCTTCGCTCTTTTTCCGGACGTCGCGGTCCTCAACTCGCTTATCAGCGAACGAATTGTTCGAAGTTTTGGGTTCATCTCGAGGTTCTGCAAGCAGTTCATTTTCACGCTCATTCAATATCGCCAAAAACTCGGGAAAGTCATTTTACGACGTTATTTGGGAAAATTTATTGATAAAATGGTATCTTACATCACGCTTATCACTAGTAAAAATACGAAAAGTGAGGTTAGGATGCAGGGGGCGAGCGCGTGACCCGTCAAAATGCAACGCGCGATCTAATGTAAATTGCCATATTATCTGCAATTTGAAGTTAATCGTTGTGAAAATTCGTTAGAAACTTCTTTAAACTATGAAAAACAACTTTGTAGCGTAAAGTTTTATCGAGCTCGAAGTTCTTTCGATACTTTTTTCTGGTGAAACATTACGAAACATTTAAAGAATTTTGATATTTTGTCCTCGATTCTGAGTTCTTTTAGTAGAGCGAATGTTAATGTAGTGCGCATTCCAAATTTCAGAGCGATTGATCAATATTCAACTGAGTTACCACGATTTTAGTTTTCAAAAACATCGATAAATTGAGGTTATGTTCATTTGGCGGTTTTGATTTTTTAACCTGCCAAATTCTAGTCGAGGGATTAAATTTTATGGAGACAATTTGTGTTTTATTTCATTACCTACAACACGGTATTTTTTTTTCTTTAGATATACATGTTTTTTTTTAAATTTGTATGAAATTTGCCGTCACGTGATCGTCTTCTGCACCCTCAATTCAAAAATCACTAGAAACTAGGGGAAATTCAGAAAAATACGAAAAATGGCGCCAAGACCCGTAAAAAACATCAGTTTTTTCAAAATTTTCTGTGATCTTTCGTATTTTTTCGTAAAATCATGATACAATGAACGAATGGATGTATAAAAGACTCGAAAAATAAAAAACTTTTATTCAACAGATCGATACATTTTTCTGAACGAATTCGACGTCGTCCCCGGAATAAAAAGGCTCGTCCTTCGCGTTCCAAAACCCACTCGGAACATTCCTTAAACTTTCTTTTTCAAAAACATGAAGACTACACTCGAAAAAAATCTCCCCGTACCGAAAATTATTGTCCAATAAAAATTCCTTCGTGTAAGGAATAATCCTCCAAATATAATTCGCCAACTTTTCCAAATTCCCGTTTAAACTGTGCGCCAAAAGGTTTGACCAACTGTTGCAAAAAAGCACGCAGTTTTCTAAATTCGCGCCCCAATTCGCGTACACGAAATTGTTCATTAATTGTTTCGAGCAATGGAGCATTATCACGAGGGACAAATTGTCCCCGATGGACCGTTTCCCTTCTTCGTTTTCCGCGATCACGCGGAACCCGAGCAACTTCAAAACCTGAATTTCCGAGTCATTGAACATCGGATCGTAAATAAAACTCTCGCAATTGTAGTGCGATTTCAGCGCCAGAATCGCGGCCAATTGGTATTTCGAGCTTCGGGAGTCGGAAAAATTGCCCAGACCGTAGCAAATGATTTGACGGAAATGCTGCGAGTTCAGGCTGCGCAAACATTCGGCTAAACTACGGAAAATCACGTGTCTGAAGGGCGAGTCCCTGAAGTCGCTCACGGCGTCGTGAACAGCGCTGAAATGCGGGAAAGTGAGGTTACGTTTACGTGCGATCTACCTTGATTTCCCACAAGTCCAAACTATTACCGGAGCAAGTTCTCCACGGGAACGTTTTCGGGCTTGGCAATTGAGCGCAATTGGTCGGCGGGAACGGCGCGTCGTCGAGCTTTTCGTTTCGAAA
>JABFQM010004106.1:0-10169 GCA_022816865.1 Zelostemma sp. ZL-2020
TATTTTTATGTTTTTTAACATAAAAAATGCATCCTATTCCAATTTACTCAAGACTCGGATTTATTTTGGTGTATTCCTATGTTTACTAACATCAAAAATGCCAGTTATTTAGATTCATTTGAAACCCGAATTTATTGAGTATCTTTTAATGTTCTCTAACATGGAAAATGCATATTAATTCAATTCACTCGAAACTCGAATTTATTTAGGTGTATTTTCATGTTTCCTAACATAAAAAATGCAAGTTATTTAGATTCACTCAGAACCCAAATTTATTCTGGGGTATTTCCATGTTTCCTAATATAAAAAATGCAAGTTATTCAGATTCACCCAAAAACCGAATTTATTCTAATGTATTTTCATGTTTTCTAACATAAAAAATGCAAGTTATTCCAAGTCACTCAAAACCCGATTTTATTTTGGTGTATTTCCATGTTTCCTAACATAAAAAATGCAAGTTATCACAATTCACTCAAAACTTGAATCGAATTTGGCGTATTTCCATGATTTCTAAAATGAAAAATTCATCTTCTTTCAATTCACTCAGAACTCGAATTAATTTTGGTGCATTTCCATGTTTTCTAATATAAAAATGCAAGTTATTTCATCTCACTCCAAACCCGAATTCATTTTGGTGTATTTTCATGTTTTCTATAATAAAAAATGCATCTTATCCAAATTCATCCGGAACTCGAATTTATTTCGGTGTATTTCCATGTTTCCTAACATAAAAAATGCAAGTTATTTAAATTCACTCAAAACCTGAATTTATTTTGGTGTATTTCCATGTTTCCTGAGATAAAAAATGCAAGTTATTCCAATTTATTTGAGAATCGAATTAATTTTGGTGTATTTTCATGTTTTCTCACATCAAAAATGCATCTTATTCCAATTCACTCAAAACTCGGATTTTTTTAAATGTATTTTTATGTTTCCGAACATAAGTGTTCGGGATTTCGTTCTAATTTCAAATTGTCCCGCGCCGAGTGACTCTCGTGTCGGGCTCTGATTCGCTGGATCGAGTAGGCAATCAGAGCGCGCCACGAGAGACAACGCGACCTCTCCCCGAACGCCTCGCTCGCCGACCGGCAGATAGCTTTCGACCACCGACGAGCATACCGAAAACCATACCACCACGCAAGTACCGAACCAACCAAAATCTCCTACATTTCCATTTTACTTTTCCATCTACCTGCTCTTTTCTAATAGCTGAACCCTTCCTCTCGCTTGTCCTCAAACCATTCCCCCCGCAACCAATTCCTCGTCCTTCTACAACATTTCCTCGATCTATTTCCTCCGCGACCCATTGCATTTCGCTCTCGCTCTCCGCTTCCCTTTGCCCCTCGCTCTCTCTCTCTCTGCTTCCCTTTGCAGTTCTTCCTTTTGCTTCTCGCTTCCATTTGCTTTCCGCTTCCCTTTGCCTTTCGCTTTTCTTCTGCTTTACACTCATGCTCGCTCGCGCGCGAGAATGAGTGTGAAGTCACCTGAAAATAAACCGATTCTTTTTTTACAACCCGCATTGATTTGTGTTCCTTCCATCTCCACCCGTTTCCCCAACAATAAGAAATGCAAGTTATTTGGATTCACTCAAAACCCGAATTTATTTTGGTGTATTTCAATGTTTCCTAACATAAAAAAAGCGAGTTATTTCAATACACTCAAAACCTGAATTTAATTTGGTGTATTTCCATGTTTCCTTAGATGAAAAATGCGAGTTATTTCAATTCAATCAAAATCCGAATTTATTTTGGTGCATTTCCATGTTTCCTAACATAAAGAATGCAAGTTATTTCAATTCATTCAAAACTCGAATTTATCTTGGTGTATTTTCATGTTTTCTAACATAAAAATGCATCCTATCCGAATTCACTCAAAACTTGAATTTATTTTGGTGTATTTCCATGTTTCCTAAGATAAAAAATGCAAGTTATTAGGATTCGCTCAAAACCCGAATTTATTTTGGTGTATTTTCATGTTTTCTAAGATAAAAAATGCAAGTTATTCAGATTCACTTAAAACCAGAATTTATTTTGGTGTATTTCCATGTTTCCTAACATAAAAAATGCATCCTTTCCTAATTCACTCAAAACTCGAATGTATTTTGGTGTATTTTCATGTTTCCCAACAGGAAAAATGCAAGTGATAAGGATTCACTCCAAACCCTAATTTATTTTGGTGTATTTTAATGTTTTCTGAAATAAAAAATGCATCCTATTCCAATTGACTTAAAACTTGAATTTATTGTGGTATATTACCATGTTTTCTAACATCAAAAATGCAAGTCCATTCAATTCACCAAAACCCGAATCTATTTTGGTGTATTACCATGTTTCCTGACCTAAAAATTGCAAATTCTTTCAATTTACTCAAAACCCGAATTCATTTTTGTGTATTTCCATGTTTCCTGACATGAAAAAAGCAAGTTATTACAATTCATTCAAAACTCGAATTTATGTTCGTGTATTTCCGTGTTTTCTAACATAAAAAATGCATCTTATTCCATTTTATTCGGAACGTGAATTTATTTCGGTGTATTTTCATGTTTTCTCACATAAGAAATCAAAATTATATCCATTCACTCAAAACTCGAATTCATTTTGCCGTATTTCCATGTTTTCTGAGATAAAAAATGCAAGTTGATCTAATTCTCCCAAAACCCATATTTATTTTGGTGTATTCCCATGTTTCCTAACATACAAAATGCAAGTTATTTCAATTTACTCAAAACCCAAAGTTATTTTGTTGTATTTCCATGTTTCCTAACATAAAAAATGGAAGTTATTTAGATTCACTCAAAACCCGAATTTATTTTGGTGTATTCTCATGTTTTCTAACATCAAAAGTGCATCCCATTCCAATTCACTCGGAACTTTAATTTATTTTGGTGCACTTCCATGTTTCCTAATATAAAAAATGCGAGTTATTTTAATACACTCGAAACCCGAAAACATTTTGGTGGATTTTCATGTTTTCTAACATAAAGAATGCACCTTATTCCAATTCCTTAAAAAATGGAATTTATTTTGGTGTATAACTTGCATTTTCAATGTAAGGAAACATGACAATACACCAAAATAAATCCGAGTTTCGAAGAAATTGGAATAAATTGCAATTTTTATGTTGGGAGAAATGGTAATACACCGACATAAATTCGGGTTTCGAGTCAATTGAAATAACTTGCATTTTTCATGTAGGGAAACATGGAAATACACCGAACTAAATTCGAGTTTTGAGTGAATTGGAATAAGATGCATTTTTTATGTTAGAAAACATGAAAATACACCAAAATGAATTCGGGTTCTGAGTGAATCTAAATAACTTGCTTTTTTTATGTTAGGAAACATGAAAATACCCCGAAATAAATTCGAGTTTTGAGTCAATTGGAAGAATATGCATTTTTTGTGTTAGAGAACATGGAAATACACCAAAATAAATTCGAGATTTGGATAAATTGAAATAACTCGCATTCTACATGTAAGGACAAGGAAATACACCAAATCAAATTCGAGTCTCGAGTTAATTGGAATAAGATGCATCTTTTATGTCAGAAAACATGTAAATGCACCAAAATCAATTCAAGTTTTGAATGAATTGTAATGACTTGCATTTTTTATGTTAGAAAACATGCAAATACACCAAAATGAATTCGAGTTTCGAGTACATCGAAATAGGATTCATTTTTTATGTTAGAGAACATGAAAATACACCAAAATAGATTCGGGTTTTCAGTGAATCTAAAAAACTTGCAATTTTTATGTTGGGAAACATGAAAACACACCAAAATAAATTTGGGTTTTGAGTGGATCTAAATAACTTGCATTTTTTATGTTAGAAAACATGGAAATAGACAAAAATGAATTCAAGTTTTGAGTGAATTGGAATAAGATTCATTTTTTATGTTAGAGAACATGAAAATACACCAAAATACATTCGAGTTTGGAGTGAATCTGAAAAACTTGCATTTTTTATGTGAGGAAACATCAAAATACACCAAAATCAATTCGGGTTTTGAGCGAATTGAAATAACTGGCATTTTTTACGTTAGAAACCAAGAAAATACACCGAAATTAATTGGAGTTTTGAGTGAATTGAAATGAGATGCATTTTTTATGTTAGAAAACATAGAAATACACCGTAATAAATTCGGGTTTTGAGTGAATCTGAATAACTTGCATTTTTTGTGTCAGGAAACATGAAAATACACCTCAATAAATTCGGGTTTCAAGTGAATCTGAAGAAATTGCATTTTTTATGTTAAGAAACATGGAAATACACTGAAATAAATTCGAGTTTTGAGTAAATTGGGATAAGATGCTTTTTTATGTTAGAAAACATGGAAATACACCAAAATAAATTCGAGTTTTAAATGAATTGAAATAACCTGCATTTCTTATGTTAGGAAACATGAGAATACACCAAAATGAATTCGAGTTTTGAATGAATTGGAATAACCTGCATTTTTTATGTTAGGAAACATGGAAATAAACCAAAATAAATTCGAGTTTTGAGTGAATTGGAAAAAGATGCATTTTCTATGTTAGACAACATAAAAATACCCCAAACCGAATCCGGTTTTTGAGTGGAGTGAAATAACTTGCATTTTTTATATAAGGAAACATGGAAATGCACCAAAATAAATTCGAGTTTCGAGTAAATTGGAATGAGATGCATTTTTTATGTTAGAAAACATGAAAATATATCAAATCAAATTTGTGTTTTGAGTGAATCTAAATAACTTGCATTTTTCATGTTGGGAAACATGGAAATACACAAAAATAAATTCGAGTTTTGAGTGGATTGGAATAAGATGCATTTTTCATGTTAGCAAAGATGAAAATACACGAAAATGAATCCGGGTTCCGAGTGAATTGAAATAACTCGCATTTTTTAGATTAGGAAACATGGAAATGCACCACAATAGTTTCAAGTTTTGAGTGAATTGGAATAAGATGCATGTTTTATGTTGGATAACATGAAAATACATCAAAATGAATTCGAGTTGTGAATTCGGGTTTTGAGTAAATCTAACCAACTTGTATTTTTTATGTTGGGAAACATGGAAATAAACCAAAATGAATTCGAGTTGTGAGTGAATTGGAATAAGATGCATTTTTTAGGTTAGAAAATATGGGAATACACCAAAATAAATTCAAGTTTTGAATGAATTAAAATAACTTGCATTTTTTATGTTAGGACACCTGGAAAGACACCAAAAAAAATTCGAGTTCCGAGTGAATTGGAATAAGATGCATTTTTAATGTTAAAAAACATAAAAATGCACCAAAATAAATTCGGGTTTTGAGTGAATTGGAAAAACTCTCATTTTTTATATTAGAAGACATGGAAATGCATCAAAATAAATTCGAGTTTTGAGTGAATTGGAAAAAGATGCATTTGAATGTTCGAAAACATGAAAATACACCAAAATAAATTCGAGTGCTGAGTAAATCGGAAGAGGATGCATTTTTTATGTTAGATAACATAAAAATACACCAAAACAAATTCGAGTTCTGGATGAATTGGAATAACTAGCATTTCTTATGTTAGGAAACATGGAAACCCACCAAAATATATTCGGGTTTTGAGTGAATTGGAATAAGATGCATTTTTTATGTTAGAAAACATGATCATACACCAAAATAAATTCGTGTTTTAAGTGAATTCAAATAAATTGCATTTTTTAAGTTAGAAAACATGGAAATACACCAAAATGAATCCGAGTTCTGAAAGAATTGGAATTAATTGCATTTTTTATGTCAAAAAACATGGAAAAACTCTTAAATGAATTCGGGTTTCGAGTGAATTCCATAAACTTGCATTTTTCATCTTAGGAAACATGGAAATACATTAAAATAAATTAGGGTTTTGAGTGAATTAAAATAACATGCATTTTTTATGTTAGGAAACATGAAAATACACCAAAATAGATTCGAATTTTGAGTGAATTGGAATAACATGCATTTTTTTTGTTAGAAAATATGGGAATACACCAAAATAAATTCGAGTTTTAAATGAATTGAAATAACTTGCATTTCTCATGTCAGGAAACATGATAATACACCAAAATAAATTCGAGTTCCAGATGAATTAGAATAAGATGCATTTTTTATGATCCAAAACATGAAAATACACCAAAATAAATCCGGGTTCTGAGTGAATTGAGATAACATGCATTTTTTATATTAGGAAACATGCGAATGCATCAAATTAATATCGAGTTTTAAATGAATTGGGATAAGATGCATTTTTTATGTTAGAAATCATGGAAATACACCCAAAAAAGTTCGGTTTTTCAGTGAATTTTTTATGTTGGGATACATGGAAATACACCAGAATAAATTCGAGTTTCGAGTAAATTGGAATAGGATGAATTTTCATGTCAGGAAACATGGAAATACACCTGAATAAATTCGAGTCTCGAATGAATTGGAATAAATTGCATTTTTTATGTCAGGAAACATGGAAATACACCAAAATAAATCCGATTTTCGAGTGAATTGGAAGTAGATGCATTTTTTATGTTGGGAAACATGAAAATACACCAAAATAAATCTGGTTTTTGAATGAATCTAAATAACTTGCATTTTTTATGTTAGGAAACATGGAAATACAACAAGATAAATTCGCGTTTTAAGTGGATTGGAATAAGATGCATTTTTTATGTTAGGAAACATGAAAATACACCAAAATAAATTCGGGTTTTGAGTGAATCTGAATAACTTGCATTTTTCATGTTAGGAAACATGAAAATACACTGAAATAAATCCAAGTTTTGAATAAATTCAAATAACTTGCATTTTTCATGTTAGGAATCATGGAAATAAACAATACTGAATTCGAAATTGGGTGAATCAGAAGTAGATAGATTTTTTATGTAAGGAAACATGAAAATACACCAAAATAAATTTTGGTTTTGAGTAAATCTGAATAATTTGCATTTTGATGTTAGGAAAAATGGAATTACACCAACATAAAATCAAGTTTCGAGTGGATTGGAATAGGATGCATTTTTTATGTTAGAAAACATGTAAATACACCAAAATAAATTCGAGTCTTGAATGAATTGAAATAACTTGCATTTTTCATGTTTGGAAACATGGAAATACACCAAAATAAATCCGAATTTTGAATGAATTGAATTAACTTGCATTTTTTATGTTAGGAAACATAAAAATACACCAAAATAAATTTAGGTTTTGAGTTCATCCAAATGAATCGCATTTTTTATGTTGAAAAACATGAAAATAGCCCAAAAAAAATCCGAGTTTTGAGTGGAATGGAATAAGACGCATTTTTTATTTTCGAAAACATGGAAATACAGGCAAATAAATTCGAGTCTGAAATGGATTCAAATAACTTGCATTTTTTATGTTAGGAAACATGGAAATACACCAAAATAAATTCGAGTTTTAAGGGAATTGGAATAAGATGCATTTTTTATGTTAGAAAACATTGAAATACACCAAAATAAATTCGGGTTTTGAATGAATTGAAATAAATTGCATTTTTTATGTTAGGAAACATGGAAATACACCAAAATAAATTTGAGTTCCGAGTGAATTGGAATAATATGCATTTTGTATGTTAGGAAACATGAAAATACCGCAAAATAAATTGGGGGTTTAAATGAATCTAAATAACTTGCATTTTTTATGTTAGGAAACATGGAAATACATAAACATAAATTCGAGTTTCGAGTGAATTGGAAGAAGATGCATTTTTCATGTTCGAAATCATGAAAAGACACCAAAATAAATTCGGGTTCTGAGTGAATCTGAATAACTTGCCTTTATTATGTTAGGAAAAATGGAAATACACCAAAATAAATTCGAGTTCCGAGTGAATTGGAATGGGATTAATTTTTATGTTAGAAAACATGAAAATACACCAAAATAAATTCGAGTTTTGAATGAATTGAGATAACTCGCATTTTTTATGTTAGGAAACATGGAAATACACCAAAATAAATTCGATTTGTGAGTGAATTGGAAATGTTGGAATCTAAATGACTTGCATTTTTTATGTTGGAAAACATCGAAATTCACCAAAATAAATTCGAGTTTTCAGTTAATTGGAATGAGATGCATTTTTTGGGTTGGAAAACATGGAAATACACCAAAATAAATTCGAGTTCTGAATGAATTAATATAACTTGCATTTTTTCTGTTAGGAAACATGGAAGCTCACCAAAATAAATTCGAGTTCCGAGTGCATTGGAAGGAGATGCATTTTTTATGTTGGAAAACATTAAAATACACCAAAATAAATTAGGGGTTTGAGTGAATCTGAATAACTCGCATTTTTTATATAAAGAAACATGAAAATACACCGCAATAAATTTAAGTTTTGAGTGAATTGAAATAAGATGCATTTTTAATGTTCAAAGTCATGGAAATACAGCAAAATAAATTCGAGTTTTGAGTGAATTGGAATAAGTTGCATTTGTTTTCAGAAATCACGGAAATAAACCAAAATAAATGCGAGTTTTAAATGAATTGAAATAACTTGAATTTTTTATGTTAGAAAACATGAAAATACACCAAAATAAATTCGAGTTTTGAGTAAATTGAAAGTAGATGCATTTTTTATGTTAGGAAACAATAAAATACACCGAAATAAATGCGGGTTTCGAGCCAATCTAAATAACTTGCATTCTTTATCTTAGGAAACATGAAAATACACCAAAATAAATTCGAGTTCTGGGTGAATTGGAATAAGATGCATTTTTTATGTTAGAAAACATAAAAATACACCAAATTCAATTCGGGTTCTCAGTGTATTGGGATAACTTGCATTTTTTATATCAGGAAACATGGAAATGCACCAAAATAAATTCAAGTTTTGAGTGAATTGGAATAAGATGCATTTTTCATGTTAGGAAACATGAAAATACACCAACATAAATTCGGGTTTCGAGTGAATTGGAATGAGATGCATTTTTTATGTAAGAATACATGAAAATACACTAAAATAAATTCGGGTTTTGCGTGAATTGGAATAACTTGAATTTTTCATGTTAGGAAACATGGAAATACACCATAATAAATTTAGGTTTTTGATGAATTGCAATAAATTGCAATTTTTTATGTCAGGAAACATGAAAATACGCAAAAATAAATGTGGGTTTCGAGTAATTTCGTATAACTTGCATTTTTATGTTAGAAAGCATGGAAATACAACGAAATAAATCCGTGTTTTGAGTAAATTGGAAGAAGATGCATTCTGTATGTTAGAAAACATGGAAATACACCAAGAAGAATTCGGGATTTGAGTAAATTGGAATAACTCGCATATTTTATGTTAGGAAATATGGAAATACACCAAAATAAATTTAAGTTTTGAGTGAATTGGAATAGGATGCGTCTTTTATGTTAGAAAACATGGAAATACACCAAAATGAATTCGAGTTTTGAGTGAATTGTAAGAAGATGAATTTTTTTTTCTAGGAAATATGGAAATACACCTAAATAAATTCGGGTTCAGAATGAATTGAAATGACTCGCATTTTTTATGTTGAAAAACATGAAAATACACCAAAATGACTTAGGGTTTTGAGGAAATTGACAAAACCTGCATTTTTCATGTCATGAAACATGGAAATAACCACTGGATAGATATGAATTGTATATCTATCAAGTGGTATCCAGTGGTATATCTATCCAGTGGTTTATCAATCCAGTGGTATATCTATCCAGTGGTATATCTATCCAGTTGTATATCTATCCAGTAGTATATCTATCCAGTGATATATCTATCCAGTGGTATATCTATCCGGTGATATATCTATCCAGTTGTGTCTCTATCCAGTGATGTATCTCTCGAGTGGTATATCTTTCCAGTGGTATATCTATCCAGTGTTATATCCATCCAGTGGTAAATCTATCTAGTGGTTTATCTATACAGTAATATATCTATCTAGTTGTATCTCTATCCAGTGGTATATCTCTCTATCCAGTGGTATACTTAAACAGTGGTATATCTATGCGGTTGTAAATTTATCCAGTGATATATCTATCCAGTGGTATATCTATCCAGTGGTATATCTATCCAGTGGAATATCTATCCAGTGGTATAACTATCCAGTTGTATATTTATCCAGTGATATATTTATCCAGTAGTATATCAATACAATAATATAACTATCCATTGGTATATCTTACTACTGGAAT
>JABFQM010004107.1:0-10165 GCA_022816865.1 Zelostemma sp. ZL-2020
AGTAGTTGGAATGTGATGGAGTGGTGACAGGGGTGGTGGGGTGCACCGGTTGTTTGTTGTGTGTGTGTGTGTGCTGGTGTTTGTTTTAGTTTGGTGATGGTGTTGTAGTGTATTTGGTTGGTGTGGGGTGAGAAGGATGTGAGGGGGGGGGGGGGGGGGGAGTAGGGGGGTAGCAGATAATTAGGAGTGTTGGTGACATATCTAGAGTGATTTATTTTTATTGGGAAATTGGGGGACATGCATTGATAATGTAATATGTTATCGTTAAAGCGGAAATTCAATAAATATATCTATTGAATTTTTGACAACTTGATTAATTAATAATTAATAGTGAAGGACTTTTTCGATAAAAAAGATACTAACATTCAATAAATTATAAAAAAGTAATATTTTTACAGTAATCGAAACAAGTTCAACTCAATCTTCATGACAGAAACGCAATTCGAACAGTTTCACACGGAACAAGTTTGAAATAAAAATAAAAACTTCGCATAAAACACATTTGTTTACAAAAAACTCTTCACACCGCTCATTGCCTCAATACTTTTTCAAGAATCTTCGGAACAAGCCCCATGTGAGCTCGTCCATTTGAAGATTTCTTCACTGCTTTCAAAATAGTTTGCATAACTTTAGTTTTTCCTTTTTTCCAGTCCCGTAGCATTTTGGGATTTTCTTCCAGCACTTTTTCACATATCTTTATCAGTTCCTGCTCGTCATTTATTTGGTACCAATCATTCTCTTCGATCAACTGAAAAATATCGTTTAAAATATTGAGATTGATGGAACAAAATTGTTTAAATTGAAACTCTGGCTATTTACCTGTTCTGGAGTTTTTTCAGGGTGCGATAACAACTCGCTCAAAAGGTTTTTTAGAATCGGTTTATTAATTGTCTGCGACAAGATCAAGTCAATCACTCGTCTCATAGTTTCTGGTTCAATTGGACTAAAACATTGTAATTAAAATTATCTCTCTTCGAAAAATAATCACCGTTTCTCTATTTACCAATCTTCAGGGCTCAAATCGTGCCGGTACAAAAACTCCAACAAATCAATCACAACGAAATGAGCTACTTCTTTCGGCGAGCAATCAATTTTTCCGTTGATAAGTTTTAAAAAATATTCCAAAGAGTCCGTATTCTGAAACATAAAATCAGCGTTACCGGAAGAACCAATTAACGATGCCAAAGGGGAGTCAAAGAATATATTACCAATAACTGAATCATCGTTTTCAACGGTATTTCATACTTTTCAGTCAAAATCGCCCTCGTTTCTTTAGGCAATTCAGGCAGCTGCTTTTTCAAAGATGCGACGTTTACCAAGTTGTACTTGTTTTCCGAACTGTTTTCCTTGGTAAATAAATGCAGCGGAGGCAGATTGGGTTCAGGCAAAAATCGATAATCCTGCAATAAAAAAGCAATTGTAAACTGTTGATTGGGAAACAATATTTGCGATTTGCATACTTGTTTTTCTTCCTTGTCTCTCATTGATACAGTTCTATTCTTCTCCATGTCCCACATCAGGGTCTCGTTAGTGATTTTACCGCCTTTTTCCATGACTGATATTTGTCGCTTGATTTCATAGTCGACGGCTTTTGCAACTGCTCGAAAGCTGCTAATGTTTTTCACTTCCGTGCGAGTGCCCAAAGGTTCGTCGTGTCTGTTGATCGAGATGTTCGCGTCGACTCTCAAGGCACCCTCTGCAATTTTCGTACGATTAATTTCGAATCCCACATTTTCTGGTTTTTTTACCTTCCATTTTACAAGAACAAGTTCCAAGTCGTTTCAATATCGCAGTGAGTTCCTTGACCAGAGCAGCAGCTTCTTCGCCGTCCTTCAGGTCTGGTTCGAAAACCAATTCCATCAAGGGAACTCCGGCTCGATTCAAATCCACCAAGCTCCTATTTAAAAAACAAATATTCGAGTACAAATTACCGACGAATTTTAATGACAATGATCGAGGTACAACTTTTTGCCAACGTCGTCATGGACGCTTTTTCCGCTGTCTTGCTCTAGCTGCAGCTGTTTGATCTTGGACTTTTTCAAATACGGTTCCTTGTGAACTTCGCAATTGTAGACGTAAAATTCGCATAGTCCGTCAATGGCGAGGGGCTGTCTTTGTTGAGTTATCTGGTAGCCGGTCTGAAATCATTCGGCGATGCGATTAATTCGTCAATGAACAAAGTAACAAACTACGGAAGATCCTCACTGGCAAATCGGCATAAAAATAGTGCTTTCTGTCGAACAGAGAAATTTCGTTGACTTTGCAGGAAAGAGCCAGGGCTGTCGAGACTCCAGCTTCCACGCATGCTCTGTTCAACGCCTGTGGAATGTAAAATTGTCGTTTTTTAGTACGAACGATTACTTTGCATCTGCATTGAAATAAGAAAAGTTTTACCGGCAAAGTACCAGGGGTGGCGCAATCGAAAAATGAAACCGAAGAATTCGGCGATGCGCCAAAAGTCGTACTAGAACCGGAAAATAACTTCGACTTTGATGAGATTTGTGCGTGGATTTCCAATCCAACCACAGAATTCCATTTTTTCCTAAAAAAATGTTTTCATTAATTTTTTGAATATTTTGCATTTTTATCTTGTAAATTGTTCGCCCAGCGAGTGTTTCTGTATAGAAAAATGAAAACCGACAAGAACGAATTGTTTTTCTTACGCTGAGTCGATGTTTGATTGCAATTTCGTGGAAAATCGACGCTGCAGCAAAATCGGCAATTTCTTCATTTTTGCGAGTAGTTATTGTTGCATACAATTGTTCAACGATTATTTAAACGACCCTGTTGACAGCTTTCAGTGACAAGTTCACTTTTTCTGTCATTCCGAAACGGATTTCGGAATGTTTTGAAACTTTTGGCTCGAGTAATCAACAGAGTTTCTTTCCTTGTTTACCACGATGAGACGAACAAGGACAAACTTGCTTGACGTTTCGATCATATGATCGCGAAATGTGAGGTTAGGTACGTTATCATCGCGATCTTTCGGGAGCTCCGAATCTCCGAATGATAAAATGAATCATTGAATTACTTCATTCAAACGAAAATGCTGCGATCTCTAAAACTTCCCAAGGTCAGCCCGAATTCAGCCTTTCAATTGCAGTCCGCGGTGAGTATTTTCTCGCCTTTCACGCAATATTTCAGATAGACAATCGTGAAATCGTCATTTATAATTAGACGTCATTCAAATTGTCACCTTCCAAACTTCCGAACCCCCAAACCTTACATTCAATAATAAACAATTAAATCTTCGCGAGTTCAATAATTTTTTACGAAAAAAATTATATTTGATTAATGGCATTGTTTTTGTCCAGTGTTCGTACTGCAACAAAGCTGGGAAAATCGACTTCTCCGAAAAATTGGAAAATGGTCCGGATTTACAAGATTTCATTTCGGGCAGTTCCTCGGAGTACAAAGGAATTTTGAAACTGGAAAAAGGGGACAAATCGAGGCTCCGATTACCACCATGGCTGAAAAGGGAGATCCCCATGGGCAAAAATTACAGCAAGATCAAGCAGCAGCTGAGGGACCTGAAACTTAGCACCGTTTGCGAGGAAGCTCGATGCCCGAACATCGGAGAGTGCTGGGGAGGCGGAGATCACGGCACCGCTACCGCGACCATCATGGTCCACCCCATTTTTTAAAACTGATAAATTTGCTACACTTTTCTTCATATGCATTCCCTTACTGATTTGATTATTCGTTTTATAGTTGATGGGAGATACATGCACACGAGGCTGTCGTTTCTGTTCGGTAAAAACTGCTCGAGCACCGCCACCTTTGGATCCGAACGAGCCACAAAATACCGCGGCGGCAATCGCAGATTGGGGGCTGGATTACGTGGTTCTCACTTCGGTGGATCGCGATGGTACACAATTGTATTCCTTCGAACTTGTAAATACCATCACGGTTTTGCATCTCAATTAATTTGTGTGTGTTCAAGATCTCGAAGATGGTGGATCTAATCACATCGCAGCCACGGTAAAAGAAATCAAGAAAAGGTAGGGTATTTGCTGAATGAAAGGTTTTACATGTGCAGTATTTGAAGAAACTTCTCATCTTTTTTGCTTCAACAGGAGCGACATCCTCGTGGAATGTCTGGTACCCGATTTCCGTGGTGATCAGGATTGCGTGAAAACAATTGCAGGATCCGGACTCGATGTTTTTGCTCACAACATTGAGACTGTTGAGAATCTGACCCCTTTCGTTCGCGACAGACGCGCAAGATACTGGTAGGCTTGGAAAACGAAAATTAGTACTTTTGAATTTTCTCAAACTTGGAATATTTCAGGCAATCACTCAAGGTTTTGGAAGGGGCGAAGAAAGCGAATCCTGATTTGATAACGAAATCGTCAATAATGTTGGGACTCGGAGAAACGGACCTCGAGGTGGAGCAAACGTTGAAAGATCTGAGAAGCGCTGGCGTGGAGGCCGTCACTTTGGGCCAGTACATGCAGCCCACAAAAAAGCACCTGAAAGTCATCGAGTACGTCACTCCGGAAAAATTCAAAACTTGGGAAAGCATAGGGAACAAAATGGGATTTTTGTACACAGCGAGCGGGCCTTTGGTCAGATCCTCGTACAAAGCTGGGGAATATTTTCTGACTAATGTTTTGAAAGAAAGAGGGAAGCAGAAGAGCAACGAAAACGAATCGTCAGTTATAGGATGAATTTTGTCACGGAATGTGACATGTAAATTGTGTTAATAAAGATGTGTATTTTAATAAAATTGTTTCCGTTTCCTTTTAAAATAACGATTTATTCGTTTCTGTAATTTGCAGTTTTTGCAATTGAATCGAAATTAAGTTTAACACATTATCGTTACAAATTACATCGAAAATAATGTTTCTTATCTATATTGTTATCGGAAAAGATTTTACTTTATCAATAAACTTCGATTATCGAAAAAAACAGCGATTTCCGGATAATCGATTATTTTCGTGTCGATTATTAGAAAATCGATTATTTGAACAAAAAATCGAGCTTCGATTATTTATCGATTAATTTATAACAGTTATTAATTCATTTTTTAAAATTTTTATTTCGTTTGCGCAATTAAAGTACTGCACTACGACAGAACATTTTTTTTGATTATCCTTTCCTTCCCTGAAGAAAAAAGAATCCGGTGGAATAAAACAGAACATAAAACAAATGTTTAGAGCAATTGAGTTATTTCGTTATTTTCATTTTTCCAGAAATACTATAGAATTGAACGTTAATATTTCATTGGTCAACAAGTATTAGATCGAAAAGGATTAGTTTTTTTTTCAAATTATAGCTCATGTAATCAATGCTCGAAAAACCCGATTTATGTAATATACGTTGTGTTCTATCAGGGGAAAATTTAAAAAATTGCAAAGTTTTCACGACGCGGTGACTTCGTTTGCTAAGTTCTATCAAAACTATCAAAATTAATTCCCAGTTAATCGAATAAAACAAAAGAAAACCAGTATATTGCGTTTTGTTCCAGTGTCTTTCGAAGTACACCTGTTTCCTATTAAATCCTTGTTATCCTAAAGAGAATTGAAAGAAAAATAATCTGAATAAAAACAGCCGAGTGGAATTACAATTTCAAATCATCATAGAGCGCGAAGTTCTTAAAAACTTGACAGCGATGCATTTTCGAACATCCGTACAGTAGTGCCACCAATCGCGGCGTAAATTCACGCGTACCAATTGCACACACGCGTTGTTATAACACGTAACTCGCGACTGAGTTCTCTGTTTCTCTCTCTCTCGCTCCTGTTTACGAATCGTGTTTATTGATAATGTGAAATCGCGATACGATTCATTTTGCGATGAGCAAATGAGAGGTTAGTCGGAAGCGCTCGAACACGGCTCGGCACCGATTTTGCACTATATTTATATCTTTTTATACGTGATGGAGGAGGTTGACAATATCATCATACATTCTTTGCGTCAAATAGGCTGGTATGTACACACTATTTTTTGACTTTCCAACCAATTTTCGTAAATTACTAACCTGCTCCAGAAGTCGCTCACAAGACAGTGGGCGTTTTTTCCCATTTTTTTTACTTCTACAATTTTTTCCTCGTCGATCGCTGTCATTTCAACGAATTCATTCGTTTTTTGAGGATTGACATCATCAAAAAGTATCGACTGTTTTGACAGTGCTCGATATCGCGATTCTCAATTGTTAACAATTTACTCGAAAAAAAGCTGTCAATTTTTCACACTTTCAAAAACAAAATAAACAATCAATTTTTCATAAAATTTATGAACAGTTTGTATTTTGTTGAATATGTGCGCTAACGGAATTTTTTCTTGCAGTGATATAGATGAAAATATAACAAATTTGAGTGGCTTCAGCACAACGATGACCGTCGATGCAACGGTGAAGTGCTTGGAGGCCATTCGACCAGGACTCGGTTTATCCCCATCGTTACCTGCAAATATGGCAGCAAGATTCCGAATGGGGGCAACCTTGGCTCAAGTTTGCACGGTAAAAGTCCAAATTTTCACCTCCAAACGCTCCCAAACGACTGATTATATTTCTGCGTTCCAGGATCTTGGGTACAGAGGCGACATCGGCTACCAAACTTTCTTGTACAGCTCGGAAACGGATCTTCGACGCGTTCTGATGTTCCTCATAGAAAAGCTACCGAAAGAAAGCGACAAAACTGTCGATGAACCGATGAGCAAAATAACATTGCTCGAGAGATCCATAGCTTCTGCTTTATCAGCGAGCCTCGCGTCTCCTTGGCTGCCGCATTACTGCCACAGTCGAGAAACGCGATTCGCGGGAAGAACGAAACACCCTTATAAAAGCGTTAGACTTGATGTTCCTTCTACCTCGAAAGAGGACGAAGGTATAAAAAAGAAAGGAGATGAATCGTGAATAACCGCAATTAATTTACGATTAATTTTTGCAGATTGTCAGAATTATTACGAGCACTATCAACTGTCGGTTCCTGAGCAAATTGCGGACAGCGAAAATATTCTTCCGTCTATTTTATCTTATAATGCGAGGAAGGTGCTCTCACCCCCGACAAATATTTTAGAAAGATTACAATGGATGAATTCGCAGCTGGGCGATAAAGCTTCATATTCCAATGTCCCTTGCGATGCTGTTAATGCGCTGAGTGCGTTAACGACGCACGAGAACGTGTCGCATGCTAAGGTATTTTTTGAAACTTATTGCAATTGAGAAGTTTAATAACTTTATTGAACAGGAACCGGAATCGCAAAACTTATCGCTTGGAGCAACGAAGCAAATTCCGGTGTTGAAAAGCGAGGAAACTCGGCAGTCGAGAGCAGAGAAAATCGAGGAGGAATGCGAGAGTTTGAGGATCAACATTGACGAGGTTCAAGCGGAGATGAAAAAGTTGAACGCGAAATTGTCGCAGCTGACGTCGACGGCAGAGAGCGAGTTTCAGGAACTCCTTCACCAGGAGGAACAAAGAAAGATCGTGTCGAGGGCTTATGATTTTTTAGACGATGGCGAAACGAACATCAAAAAGCTGGAGCAAGTTATCGAAGCCAATACGAACAAATTGGTCAGTCTAGCGAATCAGTGGGAGAAACACAGGGCACCTTTAATTCACGACTACCGCGACGAGAGGGAAAAGCATTCTTCCATAGCTGTGGGTACTTTCATCTCGAATAATTGGTTTCCGGAATAATTGTCAACTTTTTCGATTTTTAGAATGCCAGTCAGAAAAAATTGGACGAGTTTCGACTGCTGAAAGAAAAGGAGCGAGAGTTGATCGAGGAAATTCGTAGCAAGGAGCAACAGTTCTCGCAATTGGTTACCGAAGTGCAGAAACTGCCGAAAGAAACGAACAGGTCGGCGTACACGCAGCGGATTTTGGAGATTATTAATAACGTTAGGAAACAGAAAGATGAGATTGAGAAAGTGTTGAACGATACCCGGTATATTAAGAAAGAGATCAACACTTTGTCGGGGCGATTGGAAAGGTCTTTCACCGTTGTCGATGAGCTTATTTTTCGGGATGCGCGGACCAACGAAGCTTCGAAGAAAGCCTATAAGTTATTAGCGACGTTGCATTCGGATTGTAGCGAGCTTGTTGATCTTGTCGAGGAAACTGGGGCGATCATTCGCGAGATTCGAGATCTGGAGGAACAAGTAAAAAACTTGGAATCTTTAAAATGAGTTTCCCATTGGAATTCGATAATCAATGTGTTTACAATTTTTAGATTGACACGGAATCAGCGAAGAACGTGGGCGCGAATCTGGAAAGAATAACTGCAGATTTAACCCAGATGAAACAAGAAACAGGGATTTTGACTGCTCAACTGCAAAATAAGAAGTCATGATTGTTGATGATTAATTGTTTTTTTGACGACGAATTAAATGTTAATGAAACTTACGAAAAGGTGAGATTTGACGTTGAAGTTGATTTGGAATTATGCTTTTGTTGATTCAATGAATTTTTGGTTTTTCTAGAATTGAGTAATCGACCCTGCACACTTTTGGAAGAAGTAAAAGCGCCGTTTTTTCACTGTGTTGAAAGTAAATGAACGCTTCGTGTACATGATTTTGTAACTCATTTAGATTATTATTATTATATTTATTTCTGTGAGAGTGAGAGAGGAAATCGTGTAAAAATAATGTACTGAGATAAACAAGCTTTTACACAACGAAAAATGGTTCTTACAAAACAAAGCCTTCCGATTTCGAAATGAAAATGATCGAAAGTTGAAGATTTTTCAGTACCTTTTTTCCAAATTTTGAATACCCGTTTTTGTTACGGAAATACTTAGATTTCAAGCGTAAAAAATTATTGCGATACACATCGCAATAGTTCGCACAAATGTAAAGCTAGAAACTAAAAATTACGGATGAAAAGAGCATTTTGCAATTATCATTCATACATATTCAACTTTCATTAGCGGCAATATTTCTACATAAAAACGAAATGTTTCGAAGTACAGCACTCTGCCTTATGAATTTTAAACATTGCATTATTATTCTGAACAATAATTTCACATTTCAGCGAGATGAAACTTTACAACACGCAAAAAAGAGGAAAATTCCAAGAATTTCGTTCTTCATATCATCAAAGTTTATAATCCAGTGCTTAATTCCTACCCGAATTCACTGAATTTCTTGCGTCACAACGTGCATACAACGCGTATACAATATTGTAATAAAAACCACCGAAAATGTCCGATAAATACCCTTAAAACTTTGACGCGCCTCGTATAAACTACCCTTGATTTCAACCTTGGTACACTCTTCTCAGCAGTGTAAAAAATGAACCAGCCGCATGAAAAATCTGCAACAATAATAATCAGTAATTAGATAACAATATCGATTTAATCGATTTTCCAAAACCGCGGAACTGACTTCAGTGAGTTTTCCGATACGCATAGTTTCCGAGCCAAAAGAACGAATGCGACATGGTTTCGTCATTCGAACGATCATGAAAAAAATATCTCTTTTCCAAGCTTCCGGTAATTTTTGCCATTCGATGTCGTAGTAAATTGCGTCATTGAAACGAAGGCTTTCTTGGATGAGCACCTCTGCTGGCCAGCACCAAACGACTAATTGCACTAGCATGCAGTTCAAGTAACACGAGAATTTCAGCAATTCTATCGCATTCGATCCTGCTACAATAATTACGTATCCAGCTAAACAAAGTTCTAAGCCACTTACGATTACTACTACGCATATGATCGGGCTCACCACAGCATTCATCTCGTCGACAGTCCTACAATTAAATGCCGCTCACCCCATTAAACCAATATATTTTAGAAACGTTTCGGTAATTTTTCTTCAACGTTTCCCCGTGGAAAAATGTCGTCAAAAAATTGGAGCGAATTCGTCCATTGGCGATCGTCGAAAAATATTAACGATCGTCAAAAAATATTGACGATCGCTAATTATCAACGATCGTCTATTATTGACGATCGTCAAAAATATTGACGATCGTCGAAAAATATTAACGATCGTCAAAAAATATTGACGATCGCTAATTATCAACGATCGTCTATTATTGACGATCGTCAAAAATATTGACGATCGTCAAAGAATATTGACGATCGCCAATTATTGACGATCGTCAAAAAAATATTTACGATCGCCAATAATTTTGACGATCGTCAAAAAATTGGAGCGAATTCGTCAATATTTTTTGACGACATTTGTCCATGGGTCCAGAGCCGCTCGAAACCTTTGTTC
>JABFQM010004108.1:0-10160 GCA_022816865.1 Zelostemma sp. ZL-2020
AAATAGTTGTTGGATTCGCTATAGCACAAGCAATGTAATTAAAAAAATGCAAATCGTTTTGTTAATAAATCGCAGTTATCGCGGTTTTAGTTTTTCGAATGATTTATTTTATACACAGAAAATTCTACAGTTTCGAATTTCGTTCTCGAAACCTACTGTACTGATTACAAAATTGCAAAGGAAACCGTATTTATTTGTCGATTTTTTATATCTATATTTTTTGTTTCGAATTTCTTCGAATTTTAAAATTGGATCGACTCTGAACGTTGCACGCGATTCGAGACCGTTGGTCGAGCGCGTATTCCCTTATTCGATCGGCGGGAATTTCATTCGTTCGTTTCGCTTCTTCGTGAAAATTTCGACGCGGTAATACTGAAAGTATGTCTCACCTGTACGTTTCCATCTTCGACGCTCATGTTGGCGAACGAGTAATCACTTCTGCCGATAAATTCGATTTCTTCTTTCAATCAAGAGTGAGTAAGTAGACATAAGATAATATGCAAATGCGTCCTTCTTCAATTACAAAAGTACAAATGCCAAGTGCGCTCCAAACTTCAACACAAATAAGTAAAACGTTTCATAGTTTTATCTTGTTACACTCAGTAATTTCGAATTCACAGAAAACGGAAAATAGTAAAGAAGAATTATATGTTAATTTAATTAACACGATGAAAAATACAAAGTCGAATTATTCAGGTCGTATCCTAATTTGTTTTTCAAGTGCTGAGTAACTCTAACAAGCTTACTCAAATGTCAGCGAGCAGCGTAAAATCCTGTGCGCTGAGTATTGTGCGACGACAACCGCGTTGTTTACAGATCGAAACACGACTGTTTGATCGTACTGAGCGCGGAGAATGGCAGGGCGCAAGAATCAATCTGTCTATCACTGTATTTTTCGCGCCGGTGAGTGGAGCACCCCACCACGTCGAGACCAGTCTACATGAGACTTTGCGACGTGTACAACTTTGAACCTCTGTGTACCTATTACTCGAAAGCGCTTGCGAAGAACAATACACGTTCATTTAAACGAAACATCTGCAGTTGATTGAATCTCGAGTGGAAAAGGAATTCGTGGCTTTGTAAAGTAATTAGAGTTTTTGGCGATACTTCGGAATTAATTATCAGACATGAGATTTGAAGACTCAGGTACACTCTCTTATGTTACTAAAACAGTCGAACAGTCTTAGACCTGCATGTAGAAACTGCCTCGAAGTTTTTATTAATAAAAACTCTAGAACCAGTGGTATTCCACATCGTCTAAAGTACAATTCGATGTAGAACGACATTTCATGCATGAGGTAAATTCGTGAAAATTAAAAGAATGTTACAATGCGGGCGGTAAAATAAATTGTTATTATAGAAAATAAAGTCTTATCACATATTTACGAGTATGACATGTTAATTTTAATAAGTCTTTTTCGCTTAATGCCTATCTTGAAAAAGCGATAAAATAATAGACTGACGTGTTATTTTATCGTGGGAAATTACGTGTCTTTCATTCTTCCATTCTTTCGCCGTGCTTGTAATGAGGGTACATAGGCTGACCTTTCAACTGTGCTAGCTCAACGTATTAAGAGTTCTTGAGATGGATTATTTTTCTAGTCATTTTTTAAAGCTTATGTTATCCTGCCCCTACATATCTGTATCATTGAATACGGATTTACATTAATCAGATCGAAGAATAGAGCGTTTTAGAGCAAATTTCACTGGGACACGCCATTTTTTGAAACTATTCTCCCAAATCGCTATTCAATGAGGACGAACCTCGATTTTGTTGGTTCCTTTTTCTATTTCTACCAGCGAAGTACAGATAAGACGAGAAAAACAGCGAAAGTTCTCGACTTTTTAGTAATGTCTCTGTGGTCTGCAGTTTGGGTCCGAATTTGCAAATAAAACCTCGACAAATATTTTTATAGACGAAAACCACAATGCCCGTAAAAAAGGTGTTCGCCGGTCTTCCTCGTCGCTTTAAGTTACACATATTTTATTATTGTCTGCACTAGGAATCTCTATAAAAAATGCATAATATGTAGTGTACATGAACGTAATCTTATTGTAACTACAAACCGTATCTGAAAATATTAAAATCGTGCGATATCTCAAAGTGCAGTTCTAAACTTATCGTTGTAACGGAGAGTCACAGTCTTCATTTTCAAAACGTGTGTGAAAACCTAACATTTGCGATTATCGCGTTTTATTTTCCGTGTATTTTTATCTTTTTCTTATTCTTATTCCAAAGACAAGTTTCTAAAAGTTATTTTCAAGAGGAAAGTCTTATGTGACACAAGTCACATAATTTCATACAATTGTTTGTTTGTACAATAGAACGTAAAATTGCATAGCTAGTGCGTCAGAGCGAGTGTTGTGTGCTTATAACAATGAAAATATAACGTTTACAAACTACCAACATTTCAACAAATGTTTGAGACACTTTTTAATCGTAAATGCATTATATAAACATATAATTCACAGTATTGTCTTTGAAAAGGAGGGCGCAAAGGCTACCGAAACATTGGCTTTAGTGTATCAAGTTCTTTAAATGGTGTGTCAAAATTCTTTTCATACATTTCAATTTTCAAACACCGATCGATTCATTCAAACTGTTTGAAGAAAGAAGTACATTTTCTTTGGCGTTCGATCTGAAGATGATGAAATTCCTACATCGGCACTGAATAGTTAAATTTCCTGCAAATAGGTTTGATTATTACCGTGAAAACATTAAACCAGAAAACAATCAAGTACTTAAATCGTACATTCATTAAATGTATTCATAAAATGATTTTAAAAATGTAGTTTCTTTCTAGGAAGAAATACAAAGTTTATGACTTTAAAAAAAAGCATCTAATAAATTCCGAATGCATAGTTTTTAATTATATCTGAAAATACATGCTCAGCTTTACCCGTCATTATAAATAGTGAATATTCTGTTTCTAGCGTTTCAGCACATTTTCTCAGAAATACATTAAATGATCTTTCATAGAAAGATTAAGTCAACGATCTCTTATGACTCATTGTACACATTGTAGAAAGGCTGTATAATCAATGAATTTAGATAAAATGCAGTTGTTAGTCTTCTATTATAATTCATATTTAAGTGGCATGTCAGCATTTTGAATTAAAATGATTCAATAATTAAATTGAATATTCAAAATTGATGCTTGTGATTTAACATGAGCAAGATTACAATTTTTCTCAACTTAAAAATTCCGGATAACGCATGTAATTTTTTATTTCAACTCAATTATTCCATTTTATTGTTATTTCATCTTTTATTTTAAGATTTTGAGCATCCAACTTACACGGAATTAAAGGATATTAAAAATGTTTTCGTATTACGATTTATGCGTTAACGGTTATGATAAAAGTACAGACATATAAAAAAATATTTGTTTATTATTGAAACAATAAAAAAAATAGCTTCAACTGCTTGTATAACAAAAATGAGTGAAATTGATTTTATTAAGTTTCTCAATCAGAAACCAGTTTCAAAGCTACAATCAAATATTGCTTGTTGGATAAAAATGAAAGTTACCGATTACATGACGGAAAATGTACTCGTTAAGGACTGGAATCACTTTTACACAGTTGACATAAAATGAAGCATTTTAGGTGACTTTCACTCTTGCTCTTTTTTTGGTATCGTTTAAAACTCAATGTCCCGATCGAAGAAAACAAAAAATTGCTAACATTAACATTAAAATATTGGAAAGCATTGGAAAGATAAGATTTGGAACGATAGGAATGAAAATGTGATATAGACGATTTTGAATGTGTTTTGTGTCCATACTTATTACGTTGTAGTCGTACAATAACATTGAATGCATTGTTTAAGTGCAATCCGCAATAGACACATGTGAATTATATTTTAATCTGACAGATAATATGCAGTTTATTTTTTAAATCAATTGCGTATCGAAAATGAATTAATGATTATGGATTCTTGAATTAGTACATTGCGATGCTCGCACGCGATTTTTTATAACGCATGTACGATTGATGCGCTTTATGATGCCTATGAGACTATAACTGGAGTTGAACACACCCACAAAAAGTTATTGTACAGGGTGGAATCCTCAAAGTGTTCGTTCCAGCACACGTTTTAAGTCGCTGGACGGATATTTCAAGGTTTCCACACTCTGTATGTGTTTCAAGTGCGATTTATATATGTAAATCTTAATGAATGAAAACTTTTATTTTATATAGCGTCTCGAAGTATTGCAATTTGGTTTCATCCTTCGGGCAAACCGAAAGGCGTGTCGAAAATAGTACATTGTGTAACAAGTGCTGATAAATGGATTTGTTCGCGAATGTGACATTTGCCGAACGAGCAAAGCGAGTGTGGCAATCATATGATTTGACAAATGCATCTCGCACATGCTACACGCCGTACTTTTCGTAATATTGCACGGAAAGCATAATTTTTGCCGCGACAACATTCTCCGCGAGTTTAAAAAATGGCGCTTTCGGAGCATGTGTTATGAAGACGTTTCTTAAAGAGTTGTGTATTTATGTCATTTATGATGGAGTGAAGTAAATCATTACAAATTAATGTACGCAACAAAAAACGTTTCTGACGAAGACACTGCCAAATGGAGAGTAGATAACATAAATTCCGCCATGTCATCAAGTGAAGCTCGTACATGGGGCAGTTTATTAAACCCCAAAACTCTTTACTAGTTTATAGTCATGAAGAAAGTATGCATTTTTGCTGTCTATTCTCATTAATTTTTAATAATTATTCCATTGATATGGATATGAGGGATTCCATGCGAATTAGATGTACATAAAACATTAGACAAATATTCGTTGATTGTACCTAGCTTCAATTACTTTAATATGTAAATAACGTTCCTCCTTCACGACCGTAACAGTCAAAAGATAAATTCTTTATTTACACAACGTTTCGGCACACTACTGCGTGGCCCTTTTCAAGTGTTTCTAAAAGTTGTTCATTCTCGTTTTAATTTACAACACTTATGAATTATATAAAGAAGAGTAAAAAAATGATAATAAAACATATTTTTACCTCGAAAATAAAACAAGTCTCACATTGAGTCGACAAAAACCAGTGTCATTGTGTTAATTTAATGTACGTTGTATCAAAGCTGTAAATATGTAGATATGTGTTAAAATACATGAGGAATTAGATAAAACAGTTTCATATGAAACGTTACAGAAAATTACCTTTAGGTGATTATTCCTGTCTTCTGATAACAACTGGCTCTTATTATTAATCATTATTCATTAAATTAACTTACAAAAATGACTGGTTTGTTGAAATATAATAGAAAGACGGTGGCATTCCAACCGTTCGACTTGATGTTACAATGCGAATGCAGTGACTCATTACATTTTTCGAATATGTTCTATTTCTTATCTATAATTGCGCCCTAGTGGCATATATTCAAAAACTAAACAGGTGATTTCTCGGGTAAGATAGAACGGATATAAATATTGTTACGAACCGACGGGTCGGCCGTACACGCGAATATGGACGCGCCGGAGCGTTCCAAACCCGCTTTCCCAGTTTTTAGTTACAAGGCCGGGAAGGTTGAAATTACAGATAAAGCATCAGATTCGGCGTAAACAGATATTTATTTGGACACTATTAGTTTTACGAAAAGAACAGTTGCTTAAGTTATTTAAAGATAATTACAGACGGCATCGAGCGTAGATAAGGCTACGACGAATTATAATAACGGCATCGACAAGGCGGCGGTCGGCGGGAACTTTAAGAGAGTAGGGGTAGGGGGACGTGAAGGAATTTGGTCTTCCGACTCATCGGAACTGATAGTCGGGATAGGTAGTGTGGGTTCGGGAGAAGGGGGCCGCTGCGATAGCGGGCGCGGAGACGGGAGAGGAGGAACGGGCGCGCATCGGTAAGTGCGGCGGCACTTATTGCGGTACGTGTGTGTCACGTTACTACGTTACAGGTTTTTACTATTTGCAGCGCGAATAGATCGTGAGATGGCACTATATAGAATAGGTGATAAGTGTTACTTAGTGAGCGGATGAACGTGGTGTACGGGAAAGGAATTCGGGCGTGGATGTCAGGAAGGTACTTACTGAGTAGGCAGTGCTGAACGCTAGGCTCTACTTAGTAAGGCTGTGTAGGAGCAGGCTCAGGCGGTGCGTTTGAACGCGAGGCTCTGGCAAGGCTCGAGAGTCTGAGGGTTAAGTGGCTAGGCTACTATGTAGCAGTTCCAGGCCCAGATCAGACTCTGGAAAACTCGGATTTTAGACCTCTATTTATACTACTCGGGGACAGAGGGGTTTTTGAATTTGAGAGGAAAGGGTATTGGGGAATTTTGGAGTTTGTACATCACTCTCGGTACACGTGATCCGTAATTACTTTATATTTCCTATTTATAAAATTATTTCATAAGTACGGGGACTGTATTTTTACCGCGGGGAAAGAGGAGCGAGCGCTTATTTTAACGGTCGAAAATGGAAAAACCAAAATGTTGTTTCAAGGCCTGATAATGGTAATTTAGTAGAATTATTGATAACGCGCCGCGCTCGTCTCCTAACACCTCCGGGGTTTTTGTGTCGGAAGCTCAAGGGTGAGCGTACGACATACAGGTTTGGGAAATGGTGCTGATCTTTGCCATGGTTACGCAGGTTTGTACATATAATTCGCAACCGTAATGTCTATGTTTATATGAACCCCTGGATTTTTATCAAAAGAGATAGAAAAAGGGAAAATCGACCAAACCACCCCACTTTTCCGTTTTTCTTTCTCCTAACATTATATATATCTTTATTATTATTTTTTTCCTTTTCCTAAGACGTTCGCTACATTGTGGCGCAAAAGTTCGTCTTTACTATTTATATGTTATTAACCGTATGACATTAAAATACAATATCAAACTGTATAGATACAATACAGAGCCTCCAAAACCCTTTTCGCGGCATTATGTTCGTTGGAGTTGTGCAGGAAGTAGGAAAGAAACTCGGTTTGCACGTCTGAGAACGCGGGACCTTCTGCCAAACGTTCCTGTAGTTCGTCGACCTTTCCCATTATACCGACTTCGAGGTTCAGGCCGTCGGGTATGGGCCAGTCATATGGGGGACTGACGATCGCCATGATGGTTTTGTACTTTTGGTTTCGAGGGTACCTTCTCTCTCGTATCTCTTAGAGTACCTTTAACAATTTTTATACGAATACTTATTATCATAGGAGAATACTCGTTAAACCTTAATTTATATTCAGGATATGATTGTCCTTTCGTGGCGGGACTATGGGATCCCCAGTGGCCAGGGCTTGTCGGTTTTGTTGTTTCGGCGGTTGTTCGGTGATGACTTCGAGGGGCATCGTTTCCTGGGCGTCTTCGGTGGTCGGAACGGGTTTGTGAATATGAAGGAAGTAATTGGCGAGGCTACTCCAACAACTGGATAAAAGGTAGAAGCTGAAGCCGAAGGTTACGTGGAGTGCGAACATGTGTAGGAGCAGGTTTATAGCGTTTCTTGTTATTTTGCAGACGAGGTAAAGTCCCAAAAAGCCCGCAGTCCAGGTTCCGAAGGTAGTAGTAGTAGTAAATCCAGTCAGTAGCTTGTCCCAGGCACCTCGAGAGATAACTTCTAGGGCGCGTGGGTCGAGTAGGTCGGCGAGGGATAATCCTTTCATATTCACTTGTTCTCCGAGCATCCTTCTGGCGACTGTGTTGAGTATACTTGGTCGGTTGATTGGGAACAGAACTTGCTCTCGATAACGTTCGATATCTTCCTTAGTATAAATTCCGCTGCTGGCCAGGTCTCCCGCATTCTGATATTCCCATGTTGGTTTGGCAGCTGGGTTCATTGGTTCGGGGCTGGCGCTTTCGATACCGTTGGGGAAGAACTTGAACCATTGGCCGTCGATTTCAAACATGGAGGGAAGAAATGCGCTGCAGGTGATCTCGGTGCCGGTTTGTTTCAGGATATGTGTACGAGGGGTCAGGAACAGGCTTTCATTACCTCAATGTACCACTAATTCCTGATAACAACGGGTCACTTTTCTGGGTCGGATGACGACAGGGATGCATTTGATGATTTGTACTACCTCTCCAGTGAGGAAAGCCATGTACCCCGGGCCTCCCATTAGGTTCAGAGCAAATTCATCTGCTTGGAAGGCTGCTATGCTCTGGACGTTGCGTAGTACGTGGCGTTCCAATTCGCATCTCTGAATTAGGATGTCGTGGTACAGGGTTTTCAGCTGCGTGCGGAAATGTTTCTCCACATATACGAATTTGGAGTTGACATAGGTGAAAATGTCAAGATTTTCGGGGTCCACATCAGTTCGGGTCTTGAAGAAGGAACCCTTGTTTCCTTCCAGAATAAGGAGCTTCGGGTGTTCGGTACGGATGAGGGAGTAACCACAAAGGTTTTGCGTGTTCTTTGCCGTTAAGGCGAATGTGATCTCACCCTTTGAGACCGTGTAGACGACGTCTGGCTGCTGTAAAGATTCGGAGGAGAGTTTTCTGCGATGCCTTCGTAGAGGACGCCGTAACGATCGAATTGGCATTGGTTACCGAGGGGTTGATCCCAGAAGGCGCGACCTCCATCGAAACTGAGACAGTCAGTCCCTTGCAAAGGGCAACTGTTTCCTGAGTTTAAAATCATTCTGTTGGATTCTAGATTAATATGTCCGGTGTAATCTTGTAACGTGACTTTTACAACGGCTTGTACGACCGCCTTTTCCCAATGGCCGTAGGCATCGGAATAGGTTTCCCCGGAGCAGGTTCCGTCGGACTGTATTTGGCCGATAAGGACGACGTCGTGGTTTGTAGTGGTATTTCTCGCGTTCTCGTCAAGGGTGGCTCGGCCTACTTCCATTCTTCCAGTCTCTTGCAGGTGTACGCATTGCTCTCGGGTCAGCTCCAGTAGATATTCCGTGTAGCCAGAGGTGGTCGTCATCACGTGGTCGAAGGCCCCACACAGGTAGATGTGTCTTTTGACCTCCACCCTGCATTCTATGACGTGGGTATTGTCAAACTCAACCTTCTGCAGTAACTGCAGGTAAATTTGTGTTTGCTTGATTTTAGGTGTAGGGATGTTGCAGGCGCCGACATCTTTGATCGAAATCCTGGTTATGTTGGTTCCGGCGGCTCCGCAATCATAACCGACAAGTCCCTCTGTCACCGTGGTGAGGATTACAATCAAGAACAGGGTTGAATACATCTATAAAAATACATCGAAATTCCTTAATTTAATCGCTTAATCGATTATGTTCACATGGCAAGAATCGCACTATAGGGAGAAGCACAAATGAAAAGGTGTCTGGGTTTGGAATTGATGAAAGGTTCACATGGTGGATTGTCTGTAAGTAAGGGTAGAAACACCCTGGATTAGTTGTGGTGCCTTCTCAGGGTCGATTCGCGTTGCGATTAGGCGGTCTGATGAGACTACTTTCTCATTAGCTCCGATTTGTAAGGTTACGCGTTTTTCATCTATTACATCTAGTATTTTGAAGGGACCAGTGGTGGGATCGCTCAATTTCCCTGTTTTCATACCTTTCCGTAGGAATACGAATTCTCCGGGTGTGAAAACGTGGGAGTTAATTTTTTTATCATAATGAATTTTGGATTTTTCTTTAGCTTGGGTGAGGTTTTTACGGGCTGTTTGTTGTAAATCGTGAAGTCGAGCCATGAGTTTTATTAAGTAATCGTCGTAAGTTTCCAGTCTTTCGGATTCAGGAAGGGATTGTGCGGAAGGGAGTAAGGCGATACGTCCGAAGACGAGTTCAAATGGTGTCTTCTGGGTCGCGCTGTGAACGCTGGTATTATAGGCGTGTGTTGCTAGTTCTACCCAGCGGTCCCATTCGGTGTCTTCCCGTATGAAGGTTTTCAAATAGTCGACGAAAGAGCTATGGTACCGTTCTAGGCTACCATTGGTTTGCGGTCTGAAGGCTGATGTTTTGACCTGTCGAATCTTAAAAATGGACGCTAAGTTTCGCATTACTTTGCTGAGGAAGTTTGTTCCTTGATCACTCAACATTATTTTTGCAGTGCCATAAACGCAAAACACCCTCTTAACCAGGGCTTCTGCTACTGTTGAGGCTGTAAAATCGGATAGTGGTACGCAGATCACGAGCTTGCTGAGAAGGTCTTGGCAGGACAATACATATCTGTTGCCTCCTTTGCTGATCTTGAACGGTCCTACGATGTCGATACTAATCTTTT
>JABFQM010004109.1:0-10158 GCA_022816865.1 Zelostemma sp. ZL-2020
ATGACATCCAGAAAGCACGTCGAAACGCGTACCCGCATAATGAATCATACGCTTCTTTCTCTATAAAATGGTATTTAAAGAATCGTCCACGGCGCAGCGCGCATGCGCGGCAGCCACTTGGCCGGCCTCGTTTGAAAGAACACAAATTTGCGAAAAAGCCGGTCCAATCCGTATTTTCACACACGTGACATTTAAACCGTCAAGAAAAGTGTATCAAGTTATCAGAAATTAGCGAAAAATCGACGTTCGGCTCGCATAAATACGAGGTAAAAATCCGGCCGCCACCCGGAAATTCGTGCTCGACCAATGGGAGACGGACTCTTTTGCGCTTGCGCACGAGCGCGCTAAACGGTGCCGATTCTCTCGCTGCTGCGAGGAACCTCCCTTCCCGTTGTTCGTGCGTGCGACCCCCAACTGGATACTGCGATCCAGTTCTACGACTGCCCAGGCTTTGTGTGAAAGTGTCGATAGTGCTTGTTTACGTGCCCCTAGGAAGCCGCGACGACCTCGCAAAATGGTAAATATCCTAGCGCGAATTCCCGGCGTCGCATATTCTCGACGCGCCGCGATACTTTGTGGTTATGCCGGAAAGCAGACGCGCGAGTCGCCATTTTCGTCCCCGGCGGTGCGCTGCGTACGCGGCGATATTTCTCTCCATACTTTTTTTTCGTCTCCGCGAAACGTCTCCCGCGGATCGGGACGTCTTTCTTGAATTATTTCGTTATCTCCCTTGGCGGCGATACCGCGGCCCCGGGACGAATCTCTCTCTTTCTCTCCAGAAGTGACGTCTTCTTCTTCTTGTTTGTTGAGTTGGCATTAAACTGCGATAGGTAACAGAAGTGACGTCGGGGTCCCCGTTATTGGCTCGGAAACGCGATTTCGTGTCGCACTTCACCGACTCGTATGTCGCCGCTTGTGGCATCTTTCGGCTCGCGAGACGTGCGAAACTGTAGACCCTCGCCCCGGTGGCAAAAGGAGAAACGCGCGCGAGTGCGTCACCGCGCCGTCGACGGATTTAGCGCCTTCCGCGATGCTCGCGTAGTTTTTGGCAGATCGATTTTTTTGATTGATGTCGCGCCTGCGACAGCCCCTCCCCCCGTTTTCCCCCCTTTCCAGACGGGAATTACGTATCCCAACATCCGGCTCCGCGTATCCGATGCATATCAATACTTCGAGGAAATCAATGTCATTGCACGTGTACCGGCTAAGACCGCGTCGGCTCTCGAGGGAAGCGGCCGAAATATCGATTTTTTTCCCTCGCGGAATTCATTTCGGGGCTCGCGCGAACAATTAAAGAGGGAATGAGTCAGGAGAGATCGTCGATTCTCGAGTCTTAATCTCGTCCGTGCCCGATGAGTCACGCATCTTGTTTTACTTATAAGTCACTTTCAACAAAGCCGCATTTTTCCATGTTTCGAATCGTCGGCGAATCGAATTCCCTGCGCAAAGCTTTATTTATAAATTCGTCGGGACGCCGTTTCCGTTTTCGATGTTTTGGAACCGTCTACCTGTTGAACGCGTAAAACGTCAACAACTTTTGGCAAAAATCCCGGCACGGATTTGAAATAGATACCGCGCGGGAAAAACAAACTTTTCGGAAGAATAATTTGCGTTGCTTACTTTCGAGCACGATTATCGCATTTATCCTTGGCATTGATAGTGACGCTTTCCACACATGTCAGAAAACCACACGTGTGACCGATAGTTGTCTATTCTCGCTTGCATTGGGCGGACGGGGAGGGGGGGAGGGGGGGGGAGGGAGACGAAAAAAGAGACGTTCCTCGATTCTAATGATCGCTGTCGAATTCCTTTGTACGATTCTCTCGAGAATCAATTCCAGCTTTTTCCGCCGATTAATTTATAAATATTTAAAAACCGAGAATCGCGTTGTCGAACTTTCGGAGGGAAAAGGCAGCGTTTTTTTTGCATTTGGTAGGGCGATACTGCGAGCAAGGCAAATTCCCCTTCGGCGAGAATATCGATCGTGGGGTTGAGCGCGTTTGTGTTCGAGACCGCCAAAAAAGCCCCTTGTATGACTGAAATGCGTCAGTTCACTTGCCATTTAACGCTGGGTCAAGGGACGGTTCGCGTCTTAACGCGGACGACGCGCTGGCTTTGCCATTGATGGGAGCGTCCACCGTAACGGCGGATGTTCTCCTTCTCTGCACGCGCGTTCTCTGTCAGGGTTGAATAATTGGAGCATGGAAAAAAAGATCCGAATCGGAAAGATGGAGATTCCTCGATTTTCTCGTTCGATTTTAAGGAATTTCGAGTTCGGTCCGTGGGAGCGATTTGATCGTGTAAAAAAATGTCGGAAACTACGGAAATGTCATTTTTCGGCCATGCAAACCTGTAAAAAAAGAAAATTTAATGCATATTTACGCGGAGTGGGTTGGCAGCACTGCTGCGAGACGGAGAGAAAAATATTACCAACGCGAGGAAGAGAGAGAAAGAGATATTAACAGCTGTTTCATCCATCGGATTTCTTTTCCGAATCTCGCCGATTTTCGGCTCTAATTTTCTGGAATAATCAGTTTTTAGACGAGCGAAGGTGTTCAAAATTTTATTTTTACACGAACACGTTTTCGTAAAACTCGTACGTCCTTGTTTTTTCGAACGTTTTTAAGAATAAAGATGGAAGAGATGATTTAATCGATCGGGTAATGACGAATTGATAAAATTGTAACGAAGAACAATATGCGTTTAGTCGTTTTCGTATACTTTTCGTACAAACGCGAGGACGGACAGAAATAAAGTCTTCCCACGCGAGAATTCGATGCTGAGAGTGATCCCTCGATCTTATTCTAAAGTTATCCTTTACTCTCGAACACGTGGCGCACGGCAAAAAGGTCCAAACTTCGTCTTTACGATTTCGGCGTTTCTGGAACGTTGAAACTAGAGAAAAGCAAAAAAACTGCATGGGGATGAATCGATTTCAGATGAGAAATTGAATGTATTGTTTGTTTTCAGGCATCTGGAGTAACCGTAGCCGATATCTGTAAGACGACTTACGAGGAGATAAAGAAAGACAAAAAGCATCGATATGTAATCTTTTACATTAAGGACGAGAAGCAAATCGATGTCGAGGTGATTGGACCGCGCGACGCGTCTTACGATGCTTTTCTCGAAGACTTACAAAAAGGAGGCAGCGGAGAATGTCGTTATGGTCTTTTCGACTTTGAGTATACTCACCAATGTCAGGGTACTTCTGAGGTAATTATCGAGAGAAATGAATTTGTTGAAAGGAGCAAGAGAAACTGAATTTGTTGTTGTTTACAGGCTTCCAAGAAACAGAAATTATTCCTGATGTCGTGGTGCCCCGACACAGCCAAGGTTAAGAAGAAGATGTTGTACTCTAGTTCTTTCGATGCGCTTAAGAAATCCTTAGTCGGCGTACAAAAGTACATTCAGGCAACGGATCTTTCCGAAGCTTCCGAAGAGGCTGTCGAGGAGAAACTCCGAGCCACTGACAGGAACTAAAGAAGTATTCAATCAGTCCAATAACTATTATTAAAGTTTTAAACCAAGTGGAGAACAATTCGCAAACCCCCTTTTTGCAAGAAAAACAGCTCCGCGTCAACGCACAGGGGTTCAACTTTTTACATATTTTTCACCTTTTAAAGAAACTTTTATTGCTGTATCTCAGGGGGGAGAAAGGGGGATTTTGCTAATGACAAAAAATATAAAAAAGAACATGCAATGAAGTCACATTTTTCATACTGCGGACGTTGTGTGAATCTGTCCGGTGATTGATTTCACCGGAAATAAGAATATTAAAATACTGTACTGATAATATTATATAAGGTAATGATTGTCAAAGAGTGTGCAGTTTACTACACCGATCAAGCAGTAAGAATGAAAGCATTACATTTTTGTCACAGGCTGTAAAATGTTTAAATTAAATTCATTTCGTAATGATTTTTGGAGCACCTTTTGTTTGACCCTTTCATGTGTTGACTTTTTTACATGATTGAACTGGATTTCATCGGAAGTAAAGGAACACGGTTGCAGTAGAAGAATTTTATTATCAAAATTGACTTAATTTACATGTACATATAATAATTGCAGTTTCAAATTTTGATTTGGTTTCAAATTCTGTTTTTTGATGTTTGTTTTCTTATCATTAAAAAAGGAAACTTTCTAAACTTTGACAAGAAGTTTGAATGTGGTGAATGAAGGTAAGTTGATAAAAATATTATCAAATTACAGTCGAAAAAATTTATGAAAGTCGCGTTATTCGAAAAATGTGTAAAACAAGCGATAGGAAGTTAAAAATTCGAAAGTAAATTCATGCAAACAAATCGCAGAGATAAATGTATAATTGTAACATGCAGGAAGACTTGTACTTTTCAATACTTGGTTATACTTATACATAACATGAATGCACATAAAGAATGATTGCTGTAATATTAGAAATATTACTGATTATTAGACAGAATATGCTCTGTTTTGAAAACGTGTAAAATTCTGATTGAGCATTATTTACAGTTTATATATTTCATCTGGGGCTATATATTTCTCCACTGCAATACCGCTTAAGATGTTGATGTTTCATGTATATTCATCTACTCATAATGGCATTTCGAGAACAAACAAATTTGTAAAAAAGCTAGTCAGCATGATTATAAAAATTTCATTAATTTCAATTCCCGAATATTTCTAACAACCTTTTAAACTCGTGTAAAGTTTCAATCATTAACAATTCTACAATTTCGCAATCTTTATATATATAAATATTCAACAATTTCCCCTTGTTCTAAAACAATGCTATATCAAAGACAATGAAAACTTTCTCTAACTTGTCATGATTCTCGAGTGTCGACATAATAGTTCGTAACAGAAATGAAAGAAAACTATCAAAATTACATAAATTACGTAACAAAAGTCGAGTAGTTTCGTGGATACAAAAAAATTGATGTTTGTATTCCGTTCAATAATTCTCTTTACGGCCAAAGCTCATTGGAACTTGGCTTTGTTGCGTGGCACTTCTTATCACTTCCATCCACCTGCAAAATACAGAGTCAAACCATCGATAAAACTCGAAACGAAACAAAAATTTCCTATCTTACCTGCCGAACGTGTAATCGCTTTCAGCTCGGAAAAAATACACGTGATTTTTGAACTGTAATTTGAATACAAAGTCCTTGTTAATCCCATCCTTCTCTGACGGAGTTGACACTGCGTAACCCAGCAAAGGCAAACTGGCCAACGGAAAATCATCCTGATGCGACTTGTAAAAGAACAAACAAAAGTTCGTAAAAACCACCCAGAGCTTTTGCCAGCCGTTGCTGTTTTTAAATTTCCGCAGGAGAAAGCCGCTCAGTTGATTCTGCAACATCAAAGAAACGTAAATTTGAATTTTCGCAATCCGGTCAAATATTCGTGATTTGTGGCGCGTGCACAAATTTGGCACTCACTTGAAACGCTCGCAATTGATCACTGTAACTGATGCTCGTGTTTCGATGCCAACAAACGTGGACCGCCGTGTTACTGCGCTGGGAGGCTTTGGCACCTCCGCAACTGGTTCTGTCTACATCGATCCCTATTCCATCAGCGACTTCGTCAGAAGAGCCCAAAACTGAACAGAACATTTGCATTTCAGACTAATTTATCTTGTAAATACGATGACAAATTTAACGACGTGAAACTAACTGCAAGATTTGAGATGCAGGTAAGGCATCTTTCCATCCGCGGAGTCGACCTGATTAATCGCCATCGTCAAATCTTCCAGCCATCTCTCTTTTTCCTCTTCGGTTAAAGCAGCTACTGTCAAGGACCTGAAAAATGCAAAAATTGGAGTTCGTCGCCTGAAGAAATGCATCCGCTTGAATCACTCACTGATTCCCGTGACCATGAATGACGAAAGCAAAATCCGTTCCAGTTTTGTTGTCCCCGTCCTGTATTTTCATGCCCTTCAGAGGAAGTTGCCCATGCACACGGAAACATTGAGTTGGCTGTTGCGTACGGAATGTATACAGTAATATATCGGAAAACTGGAACAAAAATCAGAACGCATGAAGCACCATTGCAAGGAGTAGGAAAAACGAGCAAAAACGCGCCGTACCAAGAAAAACATTCTTTGTTGAAAGCCCTTGCGGCTGTATTTTTGCAAGCAGCCCTGTCTATAGAACTTTCTTCCTTCTTGAACTAAATTTTCGAACCCGCTAATGTCCCGCTGCAGCTCGCAAAGCTGAGCCAAGTTCTCCTGAAGAAACAAACATGAAAAATGTTAACCCACGAAAAAACGCGACGTTGGAATAGAAAACGAAAGCCGAATTACCGCTTGGTTCAAAACGTTCAAGCCTTCGAGTAGCGTCTCGCCCAGCCTGTCCCTGGCGGCTAAACAGTCTTCAAAATCCGTGTGGTCTTTCGGGTAGTGATCTAATAACCCTGAAACGATAAATGCCATGCATAAAACAGCCGCCGACGAGATTTTCCGTAAAATTCGAACCCACTATCGATAATACTGTTGTAGTGCAACAAGCGCTGCAGCGGCTTCAGGAGGAACGACGTCAGCGGCAAATAACAGTGCTTCTGCGCCTCGAAGTCCCGGCAGAGCTGGTCGAACTGTTTCGAGGTGCGCATGAAGTACTCCATTTTTTCGAGTACCGGTATGAGGTTTTCCAAATATTGGTCGTACAAAGGTAGCACGTTCAGCAGGGTGTTGTAGATGAAGTCGCCGATGTTGTGTCGCGCGTTGCTTTCCCAGCGCGCTAAGCGAATCTCCATCTCTTGCAAACACGGCGCGTGCACGTCGGCCAAAAGCTCGATCAGGGTGACGATCGCGTCGCCTTCGACCACCGACTCCTTCGATATTTCTTCCCGGAACCACTGGAATTGGAATTTCTTTTAGTCGCTGTTCAAACATGAATCTCAAAAAGTAAAAAAATCGCTATACCCACCACGTTGATGACGTCCAAATCTTTCTTGTACGTTCTTTCAGTCATGAGAAGTTCTTTCGCGATGAAGTACGCCTTGTCAGTGGGCCACCTCTGTCGAAAAAAAAAGAGTTGATTATCAAAGCCCGGAAAAATATCGAAGTCGCTCCTAGATCGTTCACCTTCGTCTTTTTCACTTCCGATTCCTCGACCTCCGCGTTCCGCATGTTTTTCGCGGGGCTCGCGTTCGGCGTATTCATCGCGCTGACATTCCCCACGTCGTTCGCTCGTTTCTCCGGCAATCTCGCGTTCGCGAATACGGAATTATTGTTCTCTTTTTCCCGCTTAGCCGATCGATCTTTCGCGTCCGCTTCCCCATCTGTAAAAAAACGCACCATGAGAATTCCCGTCGCGTTCAATGCCGTTTTTTAAACAAAAAAACGAGATAAAAAGCAGACTATAAATCGACATGCTGTGGTGCAACGTTTTTTTTATAGCTTTTCACATCGACAATTGAAAGTTGCTCGTTCTTTGTTAAAAAGTATTTTCGGCGCGTTTCCAGTTGCATTGCGTACAACCAAAGGGATTTTATTGTCTTTTGTGCCGGATAAAGTCTCGACGAACCGAATCATTTTTCAGACAAATCGTGTCACGTCGATAGGGTGTTTTAAGGGTGTTCCTCTAGACTTTTTAAAAACAACCTTCTACGGTACAACGCTCGGAATTTATGTTTTCTTCATACTGCATATTCACTACGCATTTGCGTTCATTTGACTGGCTACATTTAAACGTGCGGGTAAAGTATGCAAAAGAAATCGTCAAAGTATTTGCGAAACGACGATTTCGAGTTCATCGCAGGGATGGAAAAATGTCTCGTCAACGAGAAAGAACAAAATCATGCCCAGGCTAATGCACGTTCGCTACGGTGGAATAAAAAAATAGAAAATTGCAGCATTCGAAAATTCATGTTAGAAAGAACGCTATGTTAGAAGGGATTACTCACACATTATATTGTTATCCAGTCGACCAACAATTCCAGGAGTGCGATAAAAGTAAGAAAATAAAGGAAACGAAAAGCAAAGGAGAGGTTTCGATGCAATTTCAGACCAGAATTGAGCACCAAAAAATGAAGTTTTAGTTGAATGCTCAATTCCGAGTTCAAAAGAAAAACCAGGGGTTAATTTGTTAACTGAAAGAAAAGAACCGAACTCAAGAGGAATCATGAACGCTCGTGTTATGACCTTGTATATAATTTATTATTATAATAAGTATCAATAATCAATGTACAATAAATCTTTCCTACGTATGGAATATCATTTTCTTTAGTCTGTTTTTTCCCGTATTATCAAACGATCGTTGGAAACAACGCGGTAACGGACATAGAATTGTAACAAGTACGATATTATTGTAATAACCGTTCAAAAATTACACGATATACGACGTCGAATAAAAAATGATTCGGTAATTTTCCCGCTTCGCGGAAAATTCCGCGCAAAATCAAACCTCCCCCGACATTCTTCTGTACGAGTGTATTTATTTCGATAAGAAAGCATTCGATGAATCTATATAATATTGAAAAGATCGCCGTATGAAATCAAAGTTGCTTAGTGCGGTGTACAGTTAAACATCACTTTAATTGTAAATTCTACTATTTGCGCATCGGAACGACCGCGTCGTGCGTGATAATTAATATTTCTCTCGAGGCTGCAGCGGAGTGTCCGAATATAACGATTTTCGTTCGCGATATGAAAGGCGCGTTCGGAAAAAATAGAATTTATCCTTTCGACGCGATCGTTTCTTCGGTACCCTGAATTACTTTATTGGAAGTAGCGACGAAATGTGCACTGTAATTATCAAGCTTTTTTCGAACTTATCAAATGAAACGTTGGAAAGCATCGGCGCTGACGCGAATAAAATTTTCGGAAAAAGTGAAAACGATGCTGGTCATTTATCCTAAAACTACCAGGACTATTTTGGAAGACGTGATAAAGTCATTTCGAAGACTTCAGCATACTTCTAAAAAACCTTTATAAAAACGGGGTATACAAGTTTCCAATCTACCTTTGCAATTGAAAAAATACTTCTCAAACAAAGAAAGTAGAAAAAGAAAATTGGTCATGTATCGAGTTCATGCCTATCATGCAGTGGACAAAACCTCCCTTTCTTTACACAATCTAAAAACACGAGTAGAAAAATGTCGATATTTATGCGTCAAAATTTGCATCTTCCAAGCTGATGAAATTCTTGCCGTTGAATCATTTAACAAACTCTCGAGTGAAAAATATTCAAATATCAAAATCTAATTAGTAATAACGATTCGTATGTTAATAATTAAGTGCATATTGCAAGGATCCAAATACAACAACTGTTTTTCATGATTTCTAAAGGTACATGCAAAACAATTTATCAACAGGGTTCAAAGAATATGAAAAATCGTCAATAGATCGACTCTTTCGAATTATCGATGGCGAATGTAACTTTATGCTTTGGCGACTGATTTATTTATAAGTGATGCGACGTGGGAACACTCAAAAAGGTTTGAAAAAGGAGTATCAAAGTCCAATAATTCCATGGTGAAACGCTTTGATGAATATTTACATCCGCCCAGGAATACGAAAGTTGCACTGCATTATTTCAGTAAAATTGCATCAAAGAGTAACATTACTTTTATTACCGTACTACACTTTTATAGTCTACCATCGTTTACACCTACATCATAAAAAGCGAACTTTATCGATATATTTCCCAATAAATTTCCATTTCAAACAATGTTTTCAAAGGTGCTGAATAATAAAATTGAAACAACAGTTTTGCCGTACACTGAAAAACGTTTTGCTCAAGACGGAAAAGGTCCCAATTCCCCGTTTTCGTTTCCGAATGATATTTTTTTCCATCGCTACTTGTACTGTTATTTATGCAAAGCGTTTAATTTCTCCTTTTTTTCAGTACACGTTTGCTTGGTCGTGATGAGGGCACGCTACGTAACGGTTCACAGATATCATATTACGGGATTTTACTTCGGCCGAGTCTTGAAAATCAGCGATCATTTGAAATTCGAAGTGCTTTCCGAGCGCGGAAGTTGAACACTCGAGCGAAGTATCGGCGAAAAATACAACGTTAAGAGCATTCCGGAGTCGGTCGGTCGGTAATGTAGGTATTTTCTTCACCGCACCTATGACTGCTAGGAAACTCTTCGTGGCCCCAGCGATACCCCCCGCTGTTCCCATGTTTTACAGGTTCTAATGCTATTTACTCATTTCGCACTCAATTTAGGATTTTC
>JABFQM010004110.1:0-10156 GCA_022816865.1 Zelostemma sp. ZL-2020
CCCCGAGCGCTTCCAACGGAATCGATGAATTTTCGCGGACTCGACATGGCAAATTCGTTACCCCGACACGGCGAAGGTAATTCGCTCTCGTAAACGCGTTTTCTCGGCTGTTTCAGCGTTCCGCAACGCCGGTCTAATCGATACGCTAATTGTTCGAAGAAGAGCGTCGTGGTTACCGGGGGATTGCGAATTAAGAGCTCTTTTTCTTTGGAAAAGCAATTCGCAGACGTGCCGAAATTGAGTGGTTGGAAAGGCAAGGCTGCGGGCTTTCCGGAATTCCCATTCTCGGGCGACGGAATCGGGGTCTGTGACATGCGCGAGTAAAAAGGGTTGACGAGTTTCTCCACTATCGAGCATAACGACCCGTGCGCCTGCGCAATCGGCGCCGGAGACTCCGTTTCGTCTCTTTTTTATCCCTTTTATTTCTATTTCCATCCAAGCGATTGCCAAAGGTCGAATCGATGCTTTAATCAGGAACAGGATTCGTCTAGGATTTGAAAATCAACTTAAGGTTCGAAGGGTGAATGACACGACGCAACTTTGCTCCATTCTTGCGAACGTTGGACATTGTATTTCTGGATGTTATTCGAACCGATAGAGAAGCCAGGGAACATTCTGCCAAGACGATGAAGAAGTCAAAGCTGTCGGGAAAATTCATTCAGAGATTTTATTCCCTACACCAAAATATCGCGAAAGCGCTACAAAGTGGGTTTAGTCCAACGAATTATGGAGCGATTCGAGGGTGACGAAATGATGGATAGATTTTATAGACGTCACTGCCGTTGTTTGAAACGAGGCGAAGCCTTGGGATGGCCAAGGCGCGAGTGATTTGGAACGTCGTGACTATTATAGAACAGCCTAGGTGGATTGTCGAAAACATTCGACCGACGAAGCGCAGCCTCGATGGTCCCATTGCGCGAGTTACTTTTCCCGCATTATTTTTCAAGCGCGTCCAAAATCGTCGATGATTCTCCGAAAATAATTTCGATTGAGCTTGCATTCAGGAATTCCTACTCCCCAGATTCCAAAGAGCGAAATTCCACTCCAAAAAACAGCATGGAATATTATCCCAATCGGGTGTTTCGAAATTCGCAACAATTCTGTCCGGAGCGTTTCCCAAAGAAAAATATTCGGGATTCTTAACACGTGTCGTGTCTTTGATTAAACGGTCAGTCATCCTGAGTCGATGATATTTAACGTTGATAAGCACGGGCCGGCTGCCAAATACTTTTCGACGGGAAAAAACGACCGAGACGAGCGCAACGTGAAATAGAATGGAGCTGCATTCTTCGCTTCGGAGGTCTTCCGAAATGTTTTTCTTTCTTTCTTTCCGGACTATTAATATTCACCGGCAAATGGGCAATAGAGTTTTGTGGGAAATGCCGTCTCGGCGGAAGACATGAGTGAATAATAGAAATCTCGTGACAGCCGCGGAGCGACTTTACCTCGGGCATGTGATCAACCTCGTGGTCGTTCACGTGCTATTCATAACTCTGGCCCTAACGTATCCGAGCGCGTAATTCGCGAGTGCCGACTGAGATTGTGCGTTAATGCGCAACTGTTTGCGGAATAATACCACACTTTTTTCATGCCTTGGATAACACGTCGAATTATTCCGAATCTGCCGCTTGAATTTCTCGTTATTGTTTAAAAGAATGTACATTATCTCGAAGTTTAAGGCGAAAAACACGCTGTTATCGTTTCTATGTAGGAATAAAATCGAGACGGTACGTATTGATTCGTGCAATTTGGCCTCTGCGAACGCAAAGTGTTGTATGAATCCATAGTTCTGAAACCCGACAAGTCACTTCCAATGTCGAGACTTGCGATGCACGAGTCCATCATTTTTGTATCAATTTTGCGAGACTTGATTATGTTGTTTAAAAATGATATCGCGAAGATGAAATCGAGACGTGCCAAGGCACTAAATGCAACGCTTTGGCTCGTCCGTGATTAAGATGCTTTTGTCAACAGCAAGAGCGGAGTCTGATTACAAAAAGTCGTTACGATCGTTCGAATATGAATTTTTCCAACTCGAATAACCATCAAACAATCGTCACACGTTTATATAAGATTTGCCGCGCGCCCTAATTGCGGAGTAAAATTACGCTCTTAATTACTTTCTTGTTTCAACTGACAAATATCAGGTTTCGGCATAAAAACTGATGAAGAATGAAAAACTTTCTCGAAATTTCATTCCAAACGCAAACGATTATGCAAATTTCCAGCTAATTCTTCAAATTTCCGCGCCGCGATAATTGCATTACGAAGATCGAGCAAAATAAACGCGATTAACGGGGTCATCTATAATTGCATGCTTGATTTCTTGACGAAATCGAGCGTTGAAAAACTTTGAACTTGAATTGCGTAACGCCATGAAAATCCGCTGATTAGGAAAGGAAAAAAGGGATTTGCTATTCGCAGTCGCCAATAAAATTATACTTTCGCGAATCGCACGCTCTAGCGTGACTCGTCCCCTTTGCTTCGCCTCGTGTTATGAAACACAATGGTAGCCGCTGCATTTGGCAATTGCTCGAACGCCGGACGAAGAGCTCATTACCGTTTCGACCTGTATATTGTAACGTGTCTTCGAACGCGTTTCATTGCCAACGACATCAATCTCACGGCCCACCAATAAATTTGCGAGCCACGCATGAAATTCATCTCCCATTACTTCCTTTTCTCACGCGAAAATTATTGCGTAACATTCGTCTCGAGAAATTAACGACGAATCCCGAGTTTCGATGAATTCTGCTCCGAAAATGATGGGAAAAATGCACTTGGAAGCGGAGGAGTTTAATTAGCTCGCTTTTCAATAGAAATACACGAGGACGGTTACTTTGTTGGGGGAACAATCGTTGTTCTAGAACTCGGTACTCGCATTTTTAAGCTCGTTCCAAGCCGCGTCGTTTAGGAGATGAATAGAAGCTGATATGTTATGTACATACATATATCGTGCCAACCTCAATCAACTTATTTACTGGAACAGACATGTGCGATAGATAAAATCACAAGAACAGGTGATTCGTCAGCGTTCCAAACTGCACGTTTTCTCTACGAAAATATCACACCCTCCGCGAATTGCCCTTTTTTTGCGATGACTTTCAGCAGAATTTGAATCTGTTCATTTGAAATAAATGTTGTTTAGGAAAATCGAGATGAAAATAGCGAAACATCGAAGAATTTCGCGAGAATGGATCCAGATGTTCCACGTCCCATCAGCGACATTGCGAATTCCGTTGTCAACCCAACATCAAACATTCGTCCAAAACTCTCGTAGAATTCTTGACTCGGACATACAACGAAACCCGAGGTAATTTACAGCCCAGATAACCCCGTAAAAAACAGCCCCTCGTATCTACATCTATACATTTCCCTCCAACGAGCACTCGATCTATTTCACCCCTAAAAAAGGGGTAGATAATCGATCGGTAACGCAGGTCCCTGCTCTTGAATAATAGGTCAAAATGTGAATAATCGACGTTATCCCGGGGCGAAATGTGTCTTTGAAAACTGGCTGATCAATGATAATTGTTCGGAGGCAGAGTTCGTGTATTTTTGCTTGTGTCCGTGGGTATGACGTAACGAACTTCTCGAGACACTCGGAGCAGAGACGGCGCGTGAAATTTTCCGATTCCTCGGAATATGGCACGGAAAACTGGCCGTCCGATACTCACTGCTGATGCTGAGAGTTCTCCACCGAGTTTTTCTTTTCGCGCCCTTCTTGCCCATCTCGAAGCGATGGGCGGACGAATGCTAATTCGTCTCCTTTCTCAGGTGCCACTTCCCCCTCGCTCCCCGTACTGGCGCATCCCCTAGCACTAACTCGAAAACATGTCACTACGATTTCCTTCGTGGGAGGAATTTCGCGAAATTTTGTACGGCTTTATTGCGATCGGATCGAACGACGCTGCCGTGCATTCGTACACCTCGACGAGCACAACCGCACGAACGGCAACCGCATACTGTACTGTGATTCTTCGGCTGCTATCGTGCCTCCCCTTCCCTCCCACCGAGCATCTGCCTCTCCCATCCTCCCTACTGTAAACGCGGACAATTATTTTTCCGGCTTATTTCGAACGAACGCGACGGATTCGTCCGCGCTGCTCTGCCGGCACTGCTTTTTTTCATCCCCGGTTATCGTGCGACGACTTCGACGTTGACACTTAAATTTAGAAGCTTTTTTTCGAAGACCGGCGAGTTTACGTATTTCGAATACCGCCGCATGTTTCCCACGCATGCGCGGCGTGAGAGTTGCGTTGCCGAGTGAATTATTGTTGAGAGGGCGCAGGAGTCGATTCGTTCGAACGGAGATGAATTTATGAGCATTTTTTGGGAAGTCTTTGGGAAGAGATCACGTTTCGGCAGCGGGGGAATGAAACTGCGACTTGATTTTCAGCAAAACTGGCTTTATTTCGGTTCAACTACTTGTTAACCTAATTTTTGTTTGAACTCCAGTCCTACTGGCTGTAACATTCACTGAGAAATGAGTAATCAGCACCAAAAATATACGTGTACTCGTGTATGGTACGTCTTAAGAAGCAGGTAGTTTTGTTGGCGTATCAGCGCGAAAGGAACAAAATGAAGATTCGAATTCTGTCGACTACTGTAATCATTCCTTTCTTCGGCTCGTTCTCCTAAGTCTAATCTTATTTGGTACACAGAGATATCTCGAAGACATCGTACTTTCTTACAAACTAGAGACTAGAGTTGACTCAATGTTGCAACGATGCAACTTTCACCCTCTTTCCGAGGGTGCAGAATGCGAAAATTAATGTAAATGCAAGGAAACTTATCTTTTTACGGCTGCGTACATTTTTTACATTTGGGATCGCTCATAGAACAGACATTGCTTTATTTTACCAAATCCCATTTGAAATTGTTCATTTTTATTCCAGTTAATTTTTTTTTGTATCTGAAATGCATATTTGAATACGAAAAAAATTGAAATGAGTAGTTGGATACTTGTACTGTTGAATGACATTCCGTTTTGTATTCAAATATAAATTTTAAATATGAAAAAAAATTCTCGAATTTTGGCTCACTACAACTGCGCGTATCCCCTTAGAGAATGCCTGCTGTATGAAAAATCAAGAGGAAACCATTTCGAAGTACAAAATGAAGAACCGAAGATTTTTATCAACTTGCGTTTCATTTTGAAGGTCAAGTAAAGCTTCGGATTCCTCTCGAATGTAGAATACTTTTGCAATAGCGATATGTAAGACACTATGAACGACTGTATACGCGTATAATTATAAACATATTCACATACAAAATAGACGACGAAAATGGATACATTTTCGGCCAACATTGCGAACGTTGAATGTCCATCCAAGGACGAAACGACGCATTCCAGAAAACAACGAGAAAAAGCTTCCGCTCGATCGTCGAATTGAAAAATACATTTCTTTTACAAACATCTACGCCCTTTTTGGCCTTTAAAACTAAACCTTAATTACTTTATTTGGTTGGTGCCGTGAGTAAATCGTTCAACGAGTGAACGATTTTTCGTAACGTGGCGAAGACGCCAAAAAAAAAGAAGAAAGGAAACTTATCGATTCGCTAAGCCTTAACTTTTACATACTCAAACATGTGTACACTGTACAGAGATAGAATTATGGTACATCGGATTTCGCAAACTTCTACTTGAATACTGAACTGCAATTTCTTGTAATTACAATAATTTCATGTAACTCTTTTATAGATTTCTTAAGACGAGTAATGCCAGTCATTATCTTTTATACATGAGATTGATAACGTGCGATAGATTTATTTTTTCATAGTTTCCGGCACATATGTACACATACGTTGTTGGTGAAACGGGTATCGTAGATCTTTCGAAACGTTCAACATTTGGGGAATCATTTTATGAGCTCTTCACGAAAGGGAATTGAATGCCGAAATTTTTGAGTGCTTTTTTCGAATTCTTGTCGTCACTTTTCGATGTGTGTGAAGAAAACATGTAATGTTTCAAGGTTTCACCCGTTAAGGCACAACTATTTATTTTTGCAGTGGATGCAGGGGGTTGATTATTTAAAAATATTTTATACCGTCAAACATATTTTATACGCGCCCACGCATTTATTTACATGCATGATTTCTACTTTTTCGAAATTTATTTGTAATTCAATCCAGATCGAAGCATAAAAAACAGAACATTGCACGTTTTTGTCCAGCCCCGCAATTATTGCTTACTCCGTCATTCGTCATTTACAATAACTAAACTACTTTGTTTCCCTAACATTTCCGTTACGTGGATAACTTCGCACACCGTTAAAATACTCTAATTTTAATGCCATTACATTTAACATTTTCTCAATTCACGTCATCAATAAACACCGAATGATTACAGTTTACGACGTTTTCAACTTTGAAACATTCAACAACGCGTTAAGCACATCTCAATACTTTTTCTAGGGGAAATTGTAGGAATGTAATAAATTTCGATAAAGCTTAATTTATCAGAACAACAATTTCGTCCTACTGCAAATAATTTATCCAGCAAGCTAAGCCTAATCAACTACCTCGCGGGAGCAACAAAAATGCAACGAAACCATAAAAGCGAAAGGAAGTAAACGCGTACTTTGATGGTATTGTCTCATCTTAAAAATAATTTCCACGTTCCCTTAATCTTGCGAAACTCGAGCTGAAACAAAACGATCCGCGGTATTTTCCGCAAGTTTCTTTCCTCGAAAGAGCAGAGAAAGTGTGTCAATTTTCCTGTCCCGTTGAGGTTCAAGAGTACCGTCATTTCTCAACGAGCAAACGGAACCCACGACCGGCCTCGCCTTCATTGTACGGTACATGCATTTATTCATTTATTTACGTAATTATCTATTCGCCGTAACTCCCATCTACTCCGAAGAATCCGAATCCGACTCGGCGGCGCCTGCTGGCTTTTCCGGCGCTTCCGGAGTCGCTTCCGGGATTTTCTTCGTCATCGTTGCGGCGAGGTAAGCGGCTGGTCCCTCTCCTTGAACGTGCTCTATTCCGACTCTGCGACAGGTGAAAAAAGGGTCAACGATGCAGCCTCGCGACCCAACTTTTGCTTCGATTACCTGTACTCGTGACGCGACAAATTGCGGACGTATTTTTCCGGGGGATCGTCGCTGTCGTGGTTTTGGAAGCTGACGCTTCTCGCCGTCGTGTGCGAAACTTGAGTCGCCGGCATCGTGAATTCAACGTAACAATACTCGGAGAGATTTTCCGGGATTTGATCGTACGACGTGAGATTCATGCAACACGTCAATTGATGCGTGGTATACGCGCCTGGAAAATCATACATCATTCATCGTTTCATCCTCGAATCGCTACGCGATCTTTTCACCTTGTCCTTCTTTCGGCAACCTTGGCATCCTCCAAACGATGGCGTGGTGCTGGTGCTCGTACTTCGCCTGTCCAGAGGTCACCTCCAGAAGTTGGGAGGTCATCGTGTCCATCGTTCCCAGGATTCTTTCGATTCCTTTGACTTTGCCGGTTCTTCGGTGCGCCGATTTTACGGATCCGTATCGGAAGTGCTTCTCCACCCGGAATAAATATATCCAACACTCCGGGATCGGGAAACGCACCACCACGTCTTCGCAAGGCACTTGTCCCAGTTTTCTCGACGCGAAACCCGGCACCAGAATGTCGGCTTTCAGCTCCACCTGGAATTCATTCAGTTTTTCATGCTTTTCCAAATTTAAATATCATTTTTCTGGGTCAGCGAAATTGCCTTCTGCCGACCAAACTTTTTAGTATTTTACGCTAGCTGAAAAAACCGACTGTTTCGCTGTAAAAACTTACTTTATTTCCGGTAGTGCACATAACAGCCTTCAACTGCAAAGGAAGTTCCCTATTTTTCGGCGGTCTCACTCGGAACCGCAACAGCTCGATGTAACATGCATCAGGCGGCTTGAACCTTTTTCAGCAGAGTTAGTAAAGCATAATAAAAAAACATGCGGTATTAGACGAATGATTCCCCATTTTCCAAGCCTCCCAAAACAAAACGTACTTGATAATCTTCGTTTTCTCGAACTCGTCCTGCTGAATGCACGAATGAAATTCGACGTTCTCGAATCGAATCCATTCCTCCGTGACGACCGGAATGATGTCGTGACGACCCACGACTTCTCTGCCCTGGCGTCGCATGTCGTTAACGCCCAGCTCGACATCAGGCATTCCTGAAGTTTCCAAGATTCATAGAACAATGCCGATTTTTTCGTCTTCCGAATAATTACCCGAGAGAAATCCTAGGAAGAACAGCCGCACTCTGGCGATTTGCTTTTCGACGTGACCTTCGGACGATTGCTCGACGTACAATTCGTCCACCACCGAGATTTGCACTTCTTCCATTTTGTAATGCAACGCTCTGTCTCTGTGAGCCGACAATTTGAACAGAGCTTCTTCGATCACGTGAGAAAACTGCTTCATGTCCTCGAAGTTTTGGGAGCCGAGTTTCAGCAGTTCTGAAATCTGGAAACGCGATTTCGGCAATTATCGGGAAACGTTTTCACGATTGATCCGAGTTTTACCTGAGGAGCGTGTTCAACGGGAAGCCCGAGTTTCTTCAAGTCGCTTCCGAATTCTTTGACCCCTTGATAATCCCCTTGAATCGCGTACGCCGCGAACTGGCTGAGCTTCGTCGTGATTCTTTCCGCTTTCGTAACTTGTCCCGGCCGAACTCCGGGTCTTTCTTTGTAAAAAATGTACTGCAGTTTGACCGTGAAGATTTTCCCGTATTGATCGAGTTGTTGAGCGCTGATGTCGGAAACCGAGTATGAAGGTAAAAGGGGAAGTTCCTGGAACGGATCTTTATCGCTTTTGTTGTTGGAGATTTGCAGAACTGGACTGTCGCCTTGGAAGACCATCCTGATGAAGACCTTCTTCCAAAATCTCTGCCCGGTTATTCTCTTCTTGTTGGGATGCCGAAGCTGCATTTCCCAACCTTCACCTGTGTAGTTTATCCGCGGGAAGTCTTCCAGTGGTTGGCTCATATCTTCATCGTAAAGTGGCGTTGGTGGCGTTTCCTGAAAAAGAACGCACCCGTGAGAAACAGATTGGATCTGATCAGATCCAAATTTGCCCAATTTTCAGATCTGATCTGATCAAATATCAAATCTGACCAGATCTGATCTGATCAGGTCAGATCAGATTTGGAAATTCTTCCAACGCACCTGAGAATCCGTTCTCGTCATTTGCGGTTCACCGTCCGTTGGCAAAACAACGTCCAAGGTCAAGCCCGCTGATTTGTCGAAAGGATTGAACCGAGGCGAAGTGTCTGCATAAGCCGAGTTCATCGGACTCTTCGGCGGAGGTGCCAGAACCGGCACGATTCCGCCATCCCCTTCCGTCAACTGATCACCTTCTTTAGGTCTGAAAACACGGCACGATGAGCATCTCGTCTTCTTAGAAAACCAAACAAGATTTCGCATCTTACTTGATGAATACGGAAAAATCTGGCGCCTCGTCCGATTCCCCAGACTCGGTTCTTTTGATCTTCGCTTCTTGCGGTGGCGCAGTCATGCTCAAAAAGGAATCGAAACCTTCCGATTCACCGAATCCAAGGGCTCCATCTGAAGCGACGCCTGACGAATCTCCCCAAACTTGAAAGAAAAGCAGATTCAGCGTGACGGTCAAGAACCTGGTCATATGAATCACTCATTCCTACCATCACTCGAGGTGTCCATAGCAACTTGCCCTGAACCTCCAAACGCGTCGAAGAATGGATCCACGGCACCACCTTCTGGTTCCGCGGCCTGGTCAAACTTCGAAGCAAACGCGTCGAAGGCATCGCCGGTTGATCCAGTGACCTTGCTCGTCATTCCAAAATTATCCAGCCCCTCGGCAAGGTGAACCTCTTCGCTAGGAAACTCCGCGGCAGGGGTTGGGCTGATGTCTATGAACTCCCCGGCATCTTTGATTGGTTGCGAATAATCATCGATAGGTTCTGCATCATCATATTGCGGCGCGGGTTCAGGAAACACAGCTTCCACGGGTTCTGCCGGTTCTATGTGATGCGCGATTTCAGCTTCGATCGGGAAAGTTTCGGATGGGCTTGAAATGGATACGGCATCCGCGGGTGATATCATACCAGAAGAAGGTCGTCGAAGGTCGGAGATGACTGGTTCTGAATAGAAAAGGAACAGCTCTAAAACAATTCGCGATGAAGACGCCA
>JABFQM010004111.1:0-10150 GCA_022816865.1 Zelostemma sp. ZL-2020
TTTTTTTTTTTTTTTTTTTTTTTTTTTTTTTTTTTTTTTTTTTTTTTTTCTTGTTTTTTTTTTTGTTTATTTTTTTCTCTTTTTATTTTCTTTTTTATATTCTTTTCTGTTTTTTCCTTGTCGCTGTTTTTACTCCTTGGATTTCTCGACGTTTATTTTTTTTTTTTTTCTGAAAAAAAAAAAAACGTTTGAAATCCCTGAATTTCAGGTACTCCACGCGCCATTGCCTTTTCTAATCGGAGTCGACTCGAGATTCTTCGATTTATACGACCCTCCGTCCGACGTGAACTGCGTCAACCTAGACACGAACAATATCGCCATTTGCGAAGACAAAAAATATTTGACCACAAAACTGTTGCCGAAAAAGGCGGCTCGAATGCTGAAGAGTAACTTGGAAAGAATTTACAATAAAATGGGCTCTGAGGAAAGGGTCCCGGCTTCGCAAAAAATGAGGAATAACGCTTCCGGAAGTGACTTCATTCTCGAGAAGGGTGAGTTTTTTTCATTTTTACTGAAATATGGATAACTGGAAGAACACTAGAACTTACTCATTTACTAAAATGACTAACTCAATGTAACTAACTGATTAAACCAACTAACTTATTTACTAACTTACTAACTAACTAAGAAATTAAGTAAACAACTAACTTATTTACTAATTAACTTACTAACTAATTAAACAACCGTTCAACTGACTAACTAACTTACTAGCTAACAATCTAACTTACTAACTAACTCACTAACTAACTGATTAACTAACTTACTCACTAACTAACTTACTAATTGATTAACTAACTGTTCATTTTACTAACTAACTCACTAACTAGCTAACTAACTTACTAACTCACCAACTAATTGATTGACTAACTGTTCAACTTACTAACCAACTCACTAACTAGCTAACTAAGTAACTAACTCACTGAAAACTAACTAACTTACTAACTAACTAGCTAACTAAGTAACTAACTTACTAAAAACTAACTTACTAACTCACTAACTAACTCACCAACTAGCTAACTAACTTACTAAGTAATAAACTAACTGTTTAACTAACTAACTAACTAACTAACTAGCTCACTAAGGAACTAACTGATTAACTTACTAACTCACTAACTTACTAACTAATTTATTAATCAACTCACTGTTCAACTTACTAACTAACTCACTAACTAGCTAACTAAGTAACTAACTCACTAAAAACTAACTAACTTACTAACTCACTAACTCACTAACTAAGTGATAAACTAACTGTTTAACTTACTAACTAACTCACCAAATAGCTAACTAAGGAACTAACTCACTAAAAACTAACTCACTCACTAACGCACTAATTAACTTACCAACTAGCTAACTAACTTACTAACTAACTCACTAACTCAAGAACTAATTAACTTATCAACTCACTAACTTACTAACTTATTTATTAATTCACCAACTATTCAAATTACCAACTAACTCACTAACTAAGTAACTAACTCACTAAAAACTAACTAACTCACCAACTAGCTAACTAACTTACTAACTAAGTAACTAACTCACTAACTAACTCACTAACTAACTCACCAACTAGCTAACTAACTTACTAACTCACCAACTGAGTAATAAACTAACTGTTCAACTCACTAACTAAGGAACTAACTGATTAACTTACGAACTAACTCACGAACTGAAAACTAACTAACTTACTCACTAATTACCTAACTAAATGTTCAACCAACTAACTAACTCACTAATTAGTTAATTCACCCGATCAACTTACTAACCAACTAAAAAAATGCTCAACGAACGAATTAAGTTGAACCAACGAGCTTACCAAATAACGAAGCCACGTTTCGCGAGTAAAGAAAGCAAATACGGGAATGACGAATTTCCAGAGCGCGACATCGAGGACTTCAGCGTCGACAAACAGTTCCACCAGAAACGCAAAGAGCAGGCCCAAGAGCACGAGATACAAGAGTTCTTCCTGCGATTCATGGCGATGATTCTCAAGGGCTACAGATCGTACTTGCTGCCCATTACGAAAGCCCCGACGGTCGGCTCGACCGACCCAACTAGTCTCTTCAATATCCAAGCCTTTCTGAGGTCCCGGGACAAGGCTCACGCGAAATTTTACAGCATGCTCGTCAGGACGCAAATGTACATTCGGTGAGTGCCCTCGCGACTTTCACGAGTTCGCTTCGACAATGCCAAAATCGTCGGTTCTCAGGTTCATCGAGGAAAGGAGTTTCGTGTCCGACATGGACATGGCGGGTTTGGCGTTCTTCGACGATTGCATAGAGCGCGTCGAGCAGGAAGGTGAGTTCTTTGTTTTTCGGTTGAAAGTGCTCTTTTTCTGTGCGATGTTGACGGCTCGTTGATTAGAGACGCTTTTGGAACTGGACGAGTCCCAGCACAGCGAGCGCACCGTGTTTATACCGCCGCCGGAGCCCGGTCCTAATCAGGCTCCGATAGCGTACGCGTCGTTTCGCTTGAATCCGGCTTTGATGAAGCCGCAAAAGAATCCGAATTTGAAGAATCCGGTTCTCCATGCTTTTTCCATGGTACCGGGGAGTCCGATGGCGCGGAGGACGAAGCATGAGATTAAGGTGGCCCAAAGGAAGGCCAGGAAACACGTGAGTCCTTTTTTTACGCATTTATTTAGTTGGTGAGTTATTTAGTGAGTTTATCGGTTGCTTGTTGGTTCGGCTGGTGAGTTATTTAGTGAGCTTTGCCTGATATGTTGTTTCGGTGAGTTATTTATTGGAAGGCTCGATTCGTGAGTTAGTAAGTGCTTATCCGATGAGTTGGTGTTATCTGGTGAGTCAATTGATTCGTGAGTTAGCTGGTTGGTGAGTTATTCATTTGATGAGTCGATCGGTGAGTTAGCTGGTGAATCAGTCGGATTGAGAGTTATTCGGTCGATGAGTCATTTGGTTCGTGAGTCAATGAGTGAGTTTGTGAGTTAGTCGTTGATGAGTTATTTAGTGAGTTGATCGGTTATTGGTTTATTCGATTGGTGAGTTGGTAAATAAACCGATTGGTGAGTCAGTGAGTTAGTTTGCGAATCATTCATTCGATGAGTCAATCGGTGAGTTAGCTACTTGCCTGGTGAATTAGTCGAGTTGTGAGTCATTTGGTTCGTGAGTCAATGAGTGAGTCAGTGAGTTGATCGGTTATTTGTTTATTCGATTGGTGAGTTAGTGAATAAACTGATTGGTGAGTTGATTTGTGAGTTATTCAGTAAACTTTGCCTGTTGAGTTATACCAGTGAGTTAGTTGCTAAAAGACTCGATTCGTGAGTTAGTTCGTGAGTTATTCATTCGGTAAGTGTTTCAGTGAGTCTTTTACCCAATGAGTTGACTGGTGAGTCAGTGAGTCATTTGAGTGACGAGTCAATTGGTGAGTTAGCTAATTACCCGTTGAATCGGTTGAAATGTGAGTTAGTTGGTGAATGAGTCATTGGATTCGTGAGTCAATGAGTCAGTTTGTGAGTTATTTTGAGTCAGTCGTTGATGAGTCATTTAGTGAGTTGATCGGTTACTTGTTCATTCGATTGGTGAGTTAATAAATAAACCGATTGGTAAGTCAGTGATTTAGACTCGATTCGTGAGTTAGTGAGTTAGTTTGTGAATCCTTCATTCGATGAGTCTATCGGCGAGTTAGCTTCGAATTGTGAGTCATTTGGTTCGTGAGTCAATAAGTGAGTTAGTGAGTTCATCGGTTATTTTTTTATTCGATTGGTGAGTTAGTAAATAAACTGATTTATGCGTTGATTTGTGAGTTATTCAGTAAACTTTGCCTGTTGAGTTATGCCAGTGAGTTATTTGTTGAAAGACTCGATTCGTGAGTCAGTGAGTTAGTTTGTGAATTATGCATTCGATGAGTCAATTGATTAGTTGTTTGGTGAGTTATTCATTCGGTAAGTGTTTTGGTGAGTCTTTTACCCAATGAGTTAATTGGTGAGTCATTTGAGTGACGAGTCAATTGGTGAGTTAGCTAATTACCCGTTAAATCGGTTGAATTTTGAGTTAGTTGGTGAATGAGTCATTTATTTGATGGGTCGGTGAGTCATTCGGTTCGTGAGTCAATCATCGGCGACTTGGTTCGCAAGTCAGTTGATTAGTGAGTCAGTGAGTTAATTACTCAGTCGATGAGTCAGTAATTTATCCGGTGAGTTAGTCGGTAAGTGTTTTAGTGAGTCTTTTACCCAATGAGTTAATTGGTGAGTCGGTGAGTCATTTGAGTGACGAGTCAATTGGTGAGTTAGCTAATTACCCGTTAAATCAGTTGAATTGTGAGTTAGTTGATGAATAAGTCATTTATTTGATGGGTCGGCGAGTCATTTGGTTCGTGAGTCAATCATCGGCGACTTGGTTCGCAAGTCAGTTGATTAGTGAGTCAGTGAGTCAATTACTTAGTCGATGAGTCAGTAATTTATCCGGTGAGTCAGTCGGTAGTTAGTAATTGACGTTTAGATTGGTAAAATAGTGAGTTAGTTTGTGAATCATTCATTCGGTGAGTCAATCGGTGAGTTAATAAGTTACCTGTTGAGTTAGTTGGTTAATGAGTAATACATTCGATGATTCGATCGGTGGATCGGTGAGTTTTTAGCGCAGATATCGAGTAGTGAGTTACTGAATAAGTGCCATGATTATTAACTCACATGAAATTGCACTCAATCGAATGATAAAGAAATGCGCGATAAAACTCGGAATCCCTTGATTCACGATCTGTTTAATTTTCAGGCAGCCATGCCAAATAAATGGGGAAAATGTTTACTCAGCACATGTTACAGCCTATGGTTTTTACACTTGCCGTCCTTTTTATTGGTATCCAGCACTCAAGCGGCCTCGATTTTACACCAAGCTTACGAAATCCTGGTGAAGTTGCAAAAATTAAGGCTGGATCCTATGGAAGAAGTAACGACTCGCTTTTATACTCGATACCTTTTCCATCTCTCGCGCTATGTTCTTCTTTTTCGCTCGGTTTCCAGGTTTGTTATAGAGTTATGATGCAGTTGTGCGGCGTTTACGGGCAGCCCGTTTTAGCCGTGAAACTGCTGTTTCATATGAAACGCAGCGGAGTGCAGCCGAATGCTCTGACTTACGGCTTCTACAACAAGGTAAGTCGCGAGTGAAGGTACTCGAACTCGCTTGATTTTTAACTCGTGAAACGCAGGCCGTTCTCGAAGCGACTTGGCCGTCCGACATGACGAACTCTGGCCAATTAATGTGGAACAAACTCCGGAATGTTATTGTCGGCGTGGCTTTGTTCAAAAAAGCCGGCTCGAAATGGGCGAGGAAAAGGTCGAACACGAACAACGACACTTTGAGCTCTGACAGCAAAAGTCAGATGGGGCACGGTCTTTCGCGCTCGAGTCTTGACAGTTCGCACTCGCAGGACACCGAGGCCACGCGTAGCGATTGTACGTTGTTTTTTAATCGGGGAGGGTTTGTTTATTTGTTGAGGTTGTGAATTATTTGCAGCGCTTAAAGGGAGCTCGGTACCGGATTTGCCGGCTTTTGATTTGGGGGAGGTGAAGTCGCAATTGTTGAGGCAGAACAGCATCGTTAAGGATCCGGGGACTCTTAGCGCTTCGCAACCGGAAGCTTTGAATCGGTTACCGGGGCGGGGATCCAGGTACTCTCGTTTATTTTAACTCTCGTTTATTTTAATTTTTCAAAATTCGTATACGGTATCGTGGCGCTTTTTCAGAAAACTCTCGTTTATTTTAACTCACTTATTTTAACTCTCGTTTATTTTAACTTTTAAAAATTCGCACACAGTGTTCCTGGCGCTTTTTCAGAAAACTCTCGTTTATTTTAACTCTCACTTATTTGAACTCTCGTTTATTTTAACTTTTCAAAATTTGTCCACGATATCGTGGCGCTTTTTCAGAAAACTCTCGTTTATTTTAACTCTCACTTATTTAAACTCTCGTTTATTTTAATTTTTCAAAATTCGCCCACGGTATCGTGGCGCTTTTTCAGAAAACTCTCGTTTATTTTAACTCTCACTTATTTGAACTCTCGTTTATTTTAACTTTTCAAAATTCGCACACGGTGTTCCTGGCGCTTTTTTGGAAAACTCTCGTTTATTTAAACTTGAAATGAAAGAAAACTGGAATTCCGGATGAAACTAAAAATAAACGAGTGAATCGCGTTTCCGCAGTGAGATCGAAGAAGCGGAATCCCCGTTAAAAAGTCCGATGCGGACTTTGGTGACGGAGAACGATCCTTTAGGAGCGTTATTAAACGACGATAACACGCCGATAGTGTCACCTTGCGAGGAAAACGATTCGAATTGTTCGACGAGCACGTTGACGGTGATGAATAACGTAGACGAAGAAAGCAGGCACGGAGGTCCATTACTTTTCCGAAGGTTCGTTGAAAGCCTTCATTACGAAGGAAACTTGATTATTCAATAGCGATTTCTAATGTGCTTAGCAATATCTTGCCGCGAAGCGCAACGTTTCACCGAGTCGTGGATGAAACGAACGCGCTCGGGCAGTTACAAAGAAGCGAAACGATGCCTCCGCACTCCGAGCAAGAAAGGGAGAGAGAAAGACTTGAACCGAGTAGCCTTTGGTCGCAGAACAAAGACAGCGTCACGTCGAGCTTGTCGAGTTTAGGATCGAGCTTGAAACTCAGTTTCGGGTGAGCCATTTCTCCCGCGGAATTTCGCATGCTTGTCGTTTTTGTTCAGCTTGTTTTTGCGTGTTTTTTTTTATGTAGACGCTATTCAACCGGCGGATTGGCGTTCGCGAAAAATAAAGAACTGATATCGTCGAATCAGCTTATCGACTCGCTCAATCTGTCCAGTTACATCAGGTTTGTATTCAATGTTTTTTATCAAACTCTCACTTATTTAAACTCTCGTTTATTTTAACTTCTCAAATTTCGCCCACGGTATCGTGGCGCTTTTTTAGAAAACTCTCGTTTATTTTAACTCTCACTTATTTAAACTCTCGTTTATTTTAATTTTTCAAATTTCGCCCACGGTATCGTGGCGCTTTTTTAGAAAACTCTCGTTTATTTTAACTCTCACTTATTTGAACTCTCGTTTATTTTAACTTTTCAAAATTTGCCACGGTGTTCGTGGCGCTTTTTTGGAAAACTCTCGTTTATTTTAACTCTCACTTATTTTAACTCTCGTTTATTTTAACTTTTCAAATTTCGCCTACGGTATCGTGGCGCTTTTTCAGGAAACTCTCGTTTATTTTAACTCTTACTTATTTCAACTCTCGTTTATTTTAACTCTCGTTTTTCCAACTTGAAATGAAAGAAAAATGGAATACCGGATGAAACTTAAAATAAACGAGTGAATCGCTCAATCTGTCCAGTTACATAAGGTTTGTATTAGTTGTTTTTCGAGCGTTTCATTGCCCTATTGATTTCATTGCGCCGCGTGAATCGTGAAAAGAACTGGTGTGTTTTCCAGCCCTTCCAGCCTAACCGGAAAGAAATCCAACGAAATAATCCTGGGCGGTTTGAACAGTTTAAAATCCGCGGCGACGACGGTCGCGAAGAAATTCGACGAGATCAAGGAAGCGATTTCGGCGACGAGCACGCCCGTGAAAAACAAAGAGCGCGAGCAAAAGTCCGGCTACGGCGCGTCCCAAGAATCTTTAGAATCCTTAACCGATGGATCGCAACAAGACCGAAACGAAATAACAACGATAACGGGTAAATTGTACAGGGAAGGCAGGGGTTCCTTTATCATTCGTCGGTTCGGTTTTTAGGGGAATTCACGTTGGAATTGGATATGTTGTACGAATTGGCGGAGGCTTTGTACCCGAAGCTTTCGAAAGAGGCCGAGGAACGTTCGGCGGTGGAATTTTTGCTTTCCAGTGCGAGCAGGTGTCACAATTGCTCGGCTATTTTGTACGACGAGGAGATAATGGCTGGGTGGCAACCGGAGGACTCGAATTTGAACACGGTTTGCCATTTTTGTGATAAGGCTACTGTGCCGTTGCTGACGGTTACGATCTTGGATTACAGGTGAGTTAATCGGGGGATGATCCTTTTTCTTGGGTCGTTTCGTGGCGGTTTTTGTGAGTTTGTGCGTTGGTGAGTTGGACGGTGAGTCACTTGATGTGGTGGTGAGTTTATTGGTGAATTTGTTGGTGAGTTAGCGAGTTCCTTGAGAAATTAGCTAGTGAGTTAGTCGATAAGTTGATAAGTTTTTCGGTGAGTCAGATAGTGAATTAGCGAGTGTGAGTTAGTTCGTTGGTAAGTTGGCGGTGAGTTAGTTGGTGAGTCACTTGATAAATCGGTAAGATTTTTGGTGAGTTAGTAGAACGGTGAGTCACTTCATAAAGTGGTGAGTTCTTTAGTGAATTGGTCGGTGAGTTAGTAGTGAGTCAGCGAGTTCGTTGAGAAATTAGCTAGTGAGTTAGTCGATAAGTTAGTGAGTTCGTTAATAAGTTAGTTCGATGGTAAGTTGGACGGTGAGTTACTTGATAAATTAGTGAGTCAGTTCGTTGGTGAGTTAGTCAGTGAGTTAGCGATTTCGTTGAGAAATTAGTCGGTGAGTTAGTCAGTTGTTCGGTGAGTTAGTTAGTGAGTCTGTTAATGAGTTGATTGGCGATTGTGAGTTAGTTAGTTGTTAAGTTAAACGGTGAGTCAGTTGATGATTTGGGAAGTTTTTCGGTGAGTTAGTCGATGAGTTAGTAAGTTTTTCGGTGAGTTAGTCATTTTGTGAGTTCGTAAATCATTCAGTGAGTCAGTGAGTCAGCGATTTCGTTGGGAAATTAATCGGTGAGTTAGTCAATAAGTTAGTCAGTTGTTCGGTGAGTTAGTTCGATAGTAAGTTGAACGGTGAGTCAGTTGATGAATTAGTAAGTTTTTTGGTGAGTTTATTAGTTGGTGAGTTAGTCGATGAGTTAGTAAGTTTTTCGGTGAGTTAGTCATTTTGTGAGTTCGTAAGTTCGTAAATCATTCAGTGAGTCAGCGATTTCGTTGAGAAATTAGTCGGTGAGTTAGTCAGTTGTTCGGTGAGTTAGTTAGTGAGTCTGTTGATAAGTTTGTTGGCGATTGTGAGTTAGTTCGATAGTAAGTTGGACGGTGAGTCAGTTGGTGAGTCACTTGATGAGTTGGTGAGTTTTTCGGTGAGTTTATCAGTTGGTGAGTTAGTTGATGAGTTAGTAAGTTTTTCGGTGAGTTCGTAAACCATTCAGTGAGTCAGTGAATTAGTTGATGGGTAAGTTAGTAAAGAGCTAGTAAGTTACTTAATGAGTTAGTGCATTTCTCGGTGAGTTTTTTTCAGTCGGTGAGTTAGTACTCAATTTTTCATTACGGTAAGTTAGTGAGTTAGTTGGTAAGTTAGTGAGTTGGTTGATGAGTCGATAAATTGTGCGGTGAGTTAGTCATTTTTCAATGCGTGAGTTAGTTCGTGCGTCACTTTCCAAGTCACTCAATGACTCAATCTTTTACTCATTTCAATTCCGTCTCAAAACCAATAAGATTCAATTTCCAACTCGAACTCACCGCGAAACGACCCTCATCCAAAAACCCCCTTCGCCGCTGATTAAAAACTCACGAATCAAACTCTCAGATGCGAGCAAAACGAAAGAAACAACGACCCATTGATGGGCGCGCTCGTCGAGCTTTTGCAGCAGCCGAAAAAGCTCCCGGAGCCGGTAACGGTGCCGTATCTGAACCCGCTTGTTTTACTGAAAGAATTGGAGAACGTGTTGGGCCAAGAAGGAGATTCTTGCTTGACGAAACACAAGTTCATTCAAGAGCATCCTATTGTTTATTGGAACTTGATCTGGTATTTCGAGAGGATCAATTTCAGCAGCCATTTGCCGGAGCTTTGGCTGAACTACGAGAAGAACAAAGATTTGAAGTTTAGTGTGCCGGGATTGGTCGGGGTGAGGACCATGTGGGATAATGAGAGGCTTCATACGGAGAAATTGCCGATGTACCTTCAGTGGAGGTCGAATGTCACCGAGGATAGAACGTGCGTTTTGTGCGCTTTGCATTGGAAATGGAAAATTTTGGAAAAAATTTTTTGTTTCTAAAATTTTGAAAATTTTTTTTTTTTTTTCTTCTGGAATATGCAACTTTGAAAATTGTATTTTGGAAATTTGAAGAAAAATTTCGAAAATTTTTTTTTTTTTTTTTTTTGAATATGCAACTCCAAAAATTGTATTTTGAAAATTTGAAGA
>JABFQM010004112.1:0-10150 GCA_022816865.1 Zelostemma sp. ZL-2020
GTCACGTCAAACTATGATTGTACCAGTAATAGACATTTGACAATATTATGTTATTGATTGGGTTATTGTATTTTTAGGAGTGTATGTATATTGCTTCAGATTTTCATTTCAAATAATAATTCTTTGTCTTTATTTCCATTTCTTTTACAATTATAAAAGAAAATGAACAAACAATTCGCAATGCAAGGCTGTGGACGAATGCAGTTTTTAAGCTTACTTGTGGCTAAAAATATGAATATTATTATTATTACTTTTAGTTGATTTGAAATGATTGTCAGGTTGAGATATTCTCTCCTATTGTGAATCTTGGAAATTTTCCCCATGTCGATATTTTGGCCAAACATATGTCCAAACATATGGACACTCGTGCTTCTGACTAATTAATTCCACGTAATTAAAAAACTAATTACAACTGTACAAAAACAAAAAATGCAACTTGTTCTTAAGAGAATTCTGCATTGTTTACAAAAAGAACAGAATCGGAAAAGTTATTCTTCACTCAGAAATCAGCGTTCAAATTTCGAATTTTTGCTCAGGTGGTCCATTACTGGGACCTTATTTTCCCAAATTTTCATAATAATTCGCAAAATCTCAAATTTACATTAAATAAAGCAAGTCTCGAAAATACTCTCCGGTGCATTGAAACATATCCCTGATTTTCGTCTGTTCCAGCGCTTTCGGCTGTGAAGCATCACTGACGAGATTCCCAAAATAAATGAGCGTGCTGGGAGCATGGAAAAAGACGCGGGACAATTGCACTCGAGCGCGGTGCTGGAGGAGACGTTTTACACGACGTCGAAGAAGAACACGTTCTACCGCGTGAAACTTAGCGAGAAAGGTCTAAGCCTCCAAAAGCAGAGTAATGGGGCGACTAAAACCGAGACGATAAATCTCCGAGATGTGACCGGGTGCAAGTGCATGCGCTCGAAAAAGCGCAGCAAAGGCAGCTGCGCTTGCAGACCAGGGGCGATGAAATCGCAGCCGCGACTCGTCGATTCCACCGAGGTCATACAGCCCTTCGAGGAGTACGATTCTTCGGCTTATTTGTACATTTACGCTTATACGATGAAAAAAGCGAGGGTCAAAGCTGCGGCGAGGAGGGAACGCACTACGATTACGCTGCGTTTTCGCAGCTTCGATAGATACGAGGACAATTTGAGGGAGGCGAGCAAGTGGAGGCTCGCGATTAAATGTTTTATCACGGATAATCCGCTGCCAAGAAACTTACTTAGTCCCACGCATACGAATTTGGAGAATTTGCTTTCCGGTAAGATTTTTTAAAATACTTTCATGTTCTTTGTTCGAGACACAATAATTTTGTTTGAATAAAAATGACTCTAAAAAAATTAAATTTCAACAAAGCGAAGCAATTGATTACATGTTTATTGTTTTATTAAAAATACATACACGATGAATGAAACCGAGTTGTTTTTTTCGGAAAGAAAAAAGAGAGTTCATTCTCTCTGCGGTTTGATAATAATGCAAATTGAATGATCGACGTTGTACACAAAGTACACGTATACAATCGAGCAAACATCAAAGTACAAATACCAATGTTTCCATTGAGCAAACAATGTCCTTCCTATTGATTGTGACAAGCTGTTCCGACTACGTTGAAGGAAATCTCCTTTTACCGCCGAGCGTTCAATCATCGCATCGTCAAATGCCATTAACGCACGTTCCACTAACGAAACAAAGCCAAACATCCGGTACCAAAACGCAAGTCATTCATTGCTTCCATTTCTCCACCGCAGCATCAATATTTCACCGAAAAAATAAAAAACCACCTCGGAAAAGGCGAGGGATCCCCAGATTACGATCTAATTGATGTTGTTAAAAAACTTCGAACGATCTCGGGATGATTCCCGATAATTTTTTCCTTGTTTGCGCAGCCGGACAAAAAAGTCTTGTTTTTCGCAGAAAAATCCTGCGTCAGCCGCGCGGATCATTGAAATGCAACTATTACGTTTTTCAGCGTGCCCGAACGAACGCAAAAAACTGCTGGTATTTCTGAACCCGAAATCGGGCTCCGGGAGAGGCAGGGAAATGTTCCAGAGGCGAGTACACCCGATTTTATCCGAGGCCGAAAGACCCTACGAAATATACATGACCAAGTGCCGGAATTACGCCCGGGATTTCGTGAGAACGCGGGACATTTACCAATGGAGCGGGATCTTGATGGTCGGGGGCGACGGCGTGGTGTTCGAGGTCGTCAACGGGCTTATGCAAAGGACGGACTGGGAACGGGCGTTGAGAGAATTGCCTCTGGGCGTCATTCCTTGCGGCTCGGGAAACGGCCTGGCCAAATCCATCGCCTACGCTAAGCAGTGAGCTTTTTTACCGCAGCCCTCACGATTTCTCTCGGAGCAATAGAAAGATTCAGCTTTTTTATATAAATTCAAGGCGTTTGTTTCTAATATAAAATCAAATCATGAAGAAATTCGGACTAGAGAACTAATTTCACAATCATTGTACAATTTTGCCTCAATAATTCTTTCTGGAAGAATATTGAATTCGTAAACCGCAAAAACTTCTTTTCTAATTCTAACGACGACGGAGTGGAAAAGTTGAAAACGAGTTTTGCGAATTGCCTTGGAAATTGCGCAAAGAGTTGAATGCAAAATAATTAATTTAAATAAATTCTTCGATTTATTAATAATGGGTTTTCTTTCCTTAGGGAGCCGTTCGATTCGAATCCGTTGCTGATAAGCGGACTCGCCGTGGTGAAAAACAAGGACATGTCGATGGATCTGGTCCGCGTGGAAACGAGAAATCAAATTTTGTACTCATTCTTGTCGGTGGGCTGGGGATTTTTGGCAGACGTCGACATCGACAGCGAAACTCTTCGCGCGATCGGTGGTCGAAGGTTCACGGTCTGGAGCTTCACGAAGCTCATTGGCCTTCGCACTTACAAGGGCAAGGTCTCGTACTTGCCGTGCGAGAAAGTGCCTCCGGCGGAAAATAACTGTAACAGCGACGAGTGCGATTACGGGAAGATTTCGCGTTCTAAGAGCTTCGACGAGGAACTCGATCGGTGAATAATTTTGCTGGAAAACAACGCTAGATTTTTTCTCTTAATGAATACGAACATTATTTTTTGTAGTTTAATATAACTTTTCGATGTTTTTTCAAAATGGCAAAATGTTTAAAGGCACGTCGACATGCGAGCATCGAAAAGTTACCACGACGTGGTGGAGGGTGAAAAGAACGGCCAGGACGATACGATTTTCGACGTGGACGAGAACGAGTCGATGACGGATGCGATCGAGCTCGAGACCGATGATTCCGGGCGACGTCGGCTGGACAGTTTTTACTCGGCGACGTCCAAAAAATCCACGTATTTCAGCACCGGTTCCGTGTCGAGCTACCACAGCATCGAGGACCTCGATAAATGCGATGAAGGTGAAACTTTATTTTTAAGCGATTTTCATCCTGGAATCACATTTTTTTTACCGATTCTAACTCGGAGGTAAATGTTTGCGCCGAGATTAATTGGATACTCGAGAGATTAAGAAACGCGGTCGAGGTGAGCTCTTCAGCGCGCGTTTTTTTCCATCGCGATACATCGTGGGTCGCCGTCCCATACATCGGTGGGATTATAATTTATTTAACGCACACGCACTTGGATGTTTGTATGATAAAGCGTTGTTTTGAATCGTGGTGAAAAGTAAATTGATGACAAAGGCTTTTTGAACTAATTGCATGTTTTCATTTGCAGTTGACCAAAGCAGAAACGGGGAACCGGTCACGTACGGGCCAGCGTCCATGCTTCCTGCACTAACTGCGAAGCTTCCGAGTTCCTGGGTCCAGATCCAAGGTCAGGATCCACAAGACTACGACTCTGAAATGATTTTTGGTTTTTTATCAAGTTTCTTCAAATTTTAGGAGAATTCGTGATGATACACACGGCTTACCAAACGCATCTCGCCCAGGATTGCTTTTTCTCGCCCCAAGCGCGACCAAACGACGGCGTAATTTGGCTCTTGATCATCAGAGCCGGAATCTCTCGGGCTAATTTACTTCAGGTGGAGAAATTAGATTCTGACTTGTTTTTTTTTATTACAAATTTATTACAAGTCGACGATTGATTGTCTAAATAATACAATTGCTTTGATTATTATAGAGATTAGATGAAATAATTTTGTCTGAAAAATGTTACAAAGTAAATTTTCCATGATTTTACGATCTTTCGGAACAATGAAAAGAGTCACTTTTTTAAAAACTTATTTTAAAAGTAAACTTGACTTTAAAGTGCGATGATATCGTGTTTTTTAATATAAAATCGAATCATGAAGAAAATTAGACTATGTAAGAATTATTATCATAACTATTGTTTATAATCATTTTATATTGAAAGGATTTGTTAGAAATGGTGCTATTCCAATTGTAAAAATGTAAAAACTTTGAGTTGTACTTCCGAAAACGATCTTGTTTAATCAAATATTTAATTATTTTTTCATTTTTTGAATAGTTCCTATTGAGTTTGAGTAGCGGCACACACTTGAGCTATCCAGGAGTCGAAATGATCCCGGTTAAAGCCTTCCGAATCGAGCCGGGCGAAAGCACGTCGGGTCATTTAACGGTGGACGGAGAGGAAGTCGATTACGGACCGCTGCAGGCCGAAGTCTTTCCATCTCTGGCGCGCGTCATGTGTCCTTGACGCGAGTCCTAGTAGCACAATTTTCAGCAACTTACGAGCTTCCAGAGTTGAGCTAATCATCGAAGAAATTTAGTAGCGCTGCATAGAAAGCAATTCCGCCAATTTGTGTAATTATCATTTGCGAGCGGTTTGACCGTACTTTTGTATATGAATGATGTTTATTGAAAAATTCGATTTTGATTCATCCCGAGTTGCGACATGTTTATCGAGAAAATAAGCTGATAACGTCGATGCGGAGAAAGTGTAAATATTGCGAGAAGAAATGCGAACGTCGTGTATATGAGTGCAATTATTAGTCTATAAATCTGCGTGATTTTCAAATTTGTCGAACACAAAACGGGCAATTTTGAGAATCACGCGTCGTTACATTCCGTGGTGGACGGAGCTCTGTTGAATTTTAAGAATATTTGATATGGAAATGTTTCCCTTGTTCTTGAATTTGTGAAATCGTACAAAATGATGGTGTTCGATGACGGATTTTTATAATTGCGCATTTTCGTGATTCGGTAGCAGAAAAAGTCCATCCAAGGTTTTTTCGTATTTATTTATGAAGATTCGCACAAATTGTTTATACGCTTGTATTTATTACTTTAGATGTACATTCGTTAATTTTTAGCTAAGAGCGGATTACGTGGAGCGATCGTTAAGTCTATTCCGTATTTTGTTCCGCTGTACAAACTTTTTGTGAGTCGACAAACGACTTTGTTTTATAATCATTATAAAAACTCTGGTTTCGGGTGATATTGGCATTTGTGTAAATAATAAATCCGCAAATCATTAATAAATGATCCCAGTAAAGTTCGAAGCGATTCGGGCAAAGGTTCTTTACCCTTTTACAAAAACTCTTCTTTTCGCTAGCTTAGTTACATCTTTGCAAAAAATATATAAAAAAAACAATGGAAAAACGAGATCGAGTACCAAGGTTAACATTACTATAGTAGTTATCTCCTGAATTTTTGCATGATCAAGATAGCGCGGATGAAAAAGTATTCGAAGACAATTAGTTTGATAAGTTGAGCGATTCGATGCTGGCCAGCAAATTACGCACATCGTCTTGTACCGCATCGGATGTGTTAGACAACGATAAATTCGAGCAGATGTTGCTTAAAGCCTCGATCTGCAGCTTAGCGTCCTTCTGCCGCTTCAAATAGGTCATGAGCATAGTAAGAATCTCCTGAACCTCGCCCTTCATTTTTGCCATGTCACATTGGCTGCCATTGTAGCACTGGAGCATCCGGAGTTTTGCCTGCGCGAGCTGTAGCGGATTATACCCATGTCGATCCAAAGAAAGGACGTCAGTTCCAGCTTCCAGGAGCAACGTCACCACCGAGAGTTTGTTCGTGACCGCTGCCAGATGCAGGGCCGTGTTCCCCACGCAGTCTCGAAGATTCGGATTTGCCCCGTGCTGCAGCAGCAACTGCACAATTTCGGTGTAGCCCCTAAAGAATTTTTCAAATAAAGCCGACGTTTCTCGAAACAAAATTTTTTTCAGACAAACACTAGGTTTTGTTTTCCACCTGCAGGAAGCGGCGTGCAAAGGTGACCTGCCTCGGTTGTCCTGAGTGTTCGGGGACGCTCCTTTGTTCAACCATTCCCGCATCAAGTCGATGTTGTTCGTTATGGCAGCATTATACATTTTTTTCTGACCAACTAGGCTTTTTATCCTGGAATACAGTCTGTCTATTTCTGTATTGTATATACTGCAAGGCTCCATCAATTTTCTTCTGTAACTACTAAAGCAACACGGCGTAAACGTCTTTTTTTCATATGGCAAGTACCGTGGCTTAAACTCTATGCTCTTGTACGGTCTTTTCTTCAGTTCCTGGGTACTTGAATCCCTGTATCTGCTCTCGTTCTCGCTTGCGTTTTTGTAGATGTCCCAGTCTGCTGCAACAGATGTGTAATTAAAATCCATAGCAAGTTTTCAAAAAGTAAACAATCATTACTCAATTGTAGAGTGTTGAATTCTTGTAAGCCCTTCATGTACATCGAGGGGAGTAAAAACGGTCGGAAATCCACAACCTGCAAATAGGAAAGAGATCGTGAAATTGATGTAAAACCAAGAAATGGGAAATCGAAAAAATTACTTCGGAAGGTTTGGCAGTGGTGCAAAGGGCCAGGGCTTTCGAGGTTTCGGGAACGTCTTCGTTTTGATCCGAATCCATTTTCGTGGGTTCCCCAAGGGATTTCGCGTAAAAAAAGTTCGTTTTGCCGTTGCAGCTTTCGATCTCAATGATGGTGTGGGGCGGTTTCGAGTACTCGTTTTCCGCGAGTTCTAGACTGGCCCGACACTTGGGAATCACGGAAAAATCGTCGTCGCTGTTCACCAGGGACGCCAGGAGGGGCAAGGATGCCCTCCTGGCGATTCTCTGTTTAAAACTCGAGGTCACGTAATCGCGAAAAATTTTTACGTGATTGTCGGGCTGCGCGATCAAACTGTCGTTCGAGTCGTTTCCGGTCTCCACGCCCGAGTCCACGGACATCATTTCACATTTACGATGAGACAAAAGAGTTTTTAACAGCTTTTGCGAGAGAAAAATGGATCGATTGACTGGACAGGTCCGATTCTTCAGTTGTTTTTGTGGAACGAAAGTTGGTTGACGGCGACTGCAGCGCCGCCACCGTGATTCCTGACTGACAACTTTTGACGTTTCACCGCGAGAGAGGTTCTCATTCGACAATTTTTTTACGCGGGAATGTACAATTTGTACTTGAAATATTTTTGTGAAATTTAATTTATTTGTGGCTGAAAATTCAAAGTTTCGAATTGTAGTAATGTCACGAAAGTCTCGATTTCAATTAGCAAAAGATATATGTTAATGAAAATTAATTGAGGAATAAATTACTTTCTACGTTGACGAAATGCAAGCGAGCGAAGTTTCAAAGGACGCAGAACAAATTCGTTAATGTCAAATGCAAGGTCTCATACGTTATCTACACTTCGTATTGTTTCCTTTAATTATAGGTGAATAATTACTTTCAGTCACCGTTTGAGACAAAACACTTTGAATTATGTATATAAACGCTTCTTCGCTCATTAAATTAATTCAATAACATATCGATTTAAAAAGTAGTTGAATTATTTAGTTTTCACAAAAATTAAAGTTTGGGGACATATATTTTCAAGTCCAAATCCGATCTAGATGATAAATTAAAACGAGGGAATATACACATAATAAACGAAATAATTTCCGTTTTACTTGTTTCGAATCGTTCATTTATCATTCAAATCTCCCGCGTAACTTCTACGCGGTAAATTGCAAAATCGAAAAAGCTCGAGATTCTCGATATCGCTATTTAAGAGAATTCGAAGAATTTTCGCTACGAAAACATCGTTATTTTCTCGGAACTATCGTGAACATCGGTAAAAGGATGGTTTTCCCATTTCGGACTCGACCACAGCGAAGTTCAGGCTTGTTATTTATAGTAATTCGCGCTTATCTGTAATGCGTCTGAGCTTGATACCCGAGATTTCTGATACATTGAAATATTGGGCGCGTCTTTATCGCGGAATCGATGAGCTGACGATTCGGCGTCGACGGACGTTGCAGGTCGTCGATCGTCGCGGCGGCGGCGGGTTGCGAAATGCGAAGCCAGTCGGTGGCCGAACGTCGCGACGCTTGCATCGCGTTCGAAATTATCGCGCGATCGAACGCGGGATTTGCGCGTTTACAATGTTCGTAAATTCGAGTTCGGTACGGCAAAATCTCAAGAAAACGTGCTGAATAAATCGCTGGTGTACGAGTGGAATATGCGTTATTTCGGACGACACTGATGGTTCGTATTATAAAAAGTTTAAGAAAAAACAGAAACAAGTAAACGCACGATTCAGAAAAATTCGGAAATCATGGCTTCTTTGATAGTTTTTTCGGTTTATTTTATTGGGAGCGCTGAAAAATGCAGGGAAAAGTGAGTAATAAATGAGAAAATGTAACATAAATGTCAATCCACTTTCATTTTTGGAACGATCGATACGCCGATTTATTGGGCGGGAACGCAGAAATAGGTGACTATTTTGGATTGTAAATGCAAATAAGCGGCAATTCCAGTTTCAAAGTATGTTCTCCAAAGTGCCCTGGTATTTTACGTCAAATTATCGTTCGCGTCACGTCGAAAAATTTACGAAAGTTCCCTTTATCCTTGACGTTAACAAAGTTAAATTTTCCCGCGGAAACTTCCATTTTTTCGAAAACGCGCGGGAATAAAACAACGGCGATGACGATCGAATGGCTCCGGAAGGTTCCGAATTAACTCGATGAGAATCCCGAAGTTGTCACGAAGGCGTTTATGCTTCACGAATCAGTGCATTTTAGTATTTTCATTTACTTTTGCGACGTAACTTAATGTTTCGAAATAAAAGGACGACATTGTTCCGTCTTTTATGGATTTTTCAAGCGCTTTTCATTTCCGTTTCGCAAACATGATTTAATTTCGCGCGCTCGTAAGCAAAACGTTATTTTCGTTTCGTATCTTCATCTTTCGTTTCCGCGCTTCTGATATAATTGCCGGGGATTTTATTTCGTTATCGCGATTCGAGGGAATTAAAACGCAGCAGCAGCACTTTACGAAGTACCAGGAATTCTTCGAGAGGAAGCCGAGTTTTGATGAAAACTTTGCACTTCCTCAATTTAACTTCACAAATGAAAGTTTCGTAATTTCGAAGCCGTACGTTTTCTTCGACACATTTTTAATTTTACACGACGAGTAAAGTTAGGAAGCTGTCGAGGATTTTCATGACTTTGATTGCTTTGTTTACGAGTTCTGAGTCGTTTGGAAAAATTGAATTGGGAAGCTGGAGATTTTAGTTTTGTGGCTTCAAAGAAAAATATATCGGGTTCATTTTTTTAAACAATCGGAGGAAAGATTTTGCTGAATAAAACAATAGAGGTTATTTATAAAATCATTTAAAAAGTTTTGGTAACTCGGAGTAAACAATATCGGCATTTTAAATTTAATAAAATTTCAATTTTAATCTAGTTGTTTATTCAGCAGGAAAATTAGCTAAAAAATGTTGAAAATCCAAATGAGAAGTACAGTAAAGCTTTGATACCTGTCCATTTGAGACCTGTCCAGCTTCAATACCTGTCACCTAAAAATTTTCGTATCTGTCCATGGATACAGGAGTGGGTTAAACGTGCATATCAAAGGGGGCACTTAGAGATTTCAATTTTTAGTTAAAACTATTTAAATCATACATAATTTCAAAGCGGGACTGAACTGTTCCTTCCAAACAACTTGCTTAAATACTCAAAATTTAAGTAGGTTCTAGAACATAACAATTTCTAGAATTTTCGAGAACAGGTAAAATACACGAATTAGCCTAGACCGCGGCATAATAAATTTTGGGAATCCAAAATATACGTAAAAGAAATGTTTGTTAACATATTTAATGATCACACATGTTAAAAATCACTGTTGCATACCCTGCATATATTTTTATGTTTATCATAAAATTACGTACAAGTACGTCGTATTTTCTTATCATTGTCT
>JABFQM010004113.1:0-10147 GCA_022816865.1 Zelostemma sp. ZL-2020
TGTTACAAAAAGTATACAATTTTTCTTCTGTTTCTGAAGTTACTAATAAACCTTTATTTTTATAGACAATTTCCGTTAGATGTCCCGCAATTCACCGTTCTCCCCTACAGCTCCTACTTTTTCTATACATCTGTGCCTATCCCAAAGGATTGTCAGTTTCGAAGTGTTCTTATTGCCGACCAGCACATGCAATACGAAGGATTCACTGATTTTTCTTTTTTCTTCGACTTTTTAGCAATCGAGTTTTATTAATTTCATTCAAAATTAATTTTTCTCGAACAACAACATTATACAGGTTAGTAAACTTGTCAATATTCTTTTACCTTTGATTGCTGCTAAGCTCGAAACTGCCACAAACACATACACACTCAAATATTCGATCAAAGCCAAATGATGCAAGAGATATTCGCGGATATAAATCGGAAACTTTAGATACGCGAACAATATATGCAACAGCCTGAGAAGCCCGAGCCCGAGATTTCAAGGTGCGGCATCAGCTGATATACGACGCAGCGTTTTCATTGGTTGGAACAGCTTTAGATGACTCGCACAGCGCACGGCCCAGATGCAATAACCGGTTTAGCGCTCGAAGAAGAATCTTAGCGTTTTCTAACGAACAGAATTTTGGTATAAATTAAAATGTGGTAAAAGTAATAGCAAATAAGGTTTTTTAGCTAATCAACTTTTGGGGTGTTTATGAATAAAATATTTAATACTGTTTAAAAATGCAATTCGAGACAAGACGCCGATTCAACTGGCTTGAGAGACTGTAATAAAGTCTTGAAATCTAGAATCTGCTTGTTAATTTAGAAGAATAGTACCTACTATTTATTCATTTATACAGTCGAATTTAAACTGATTAGTACTATTCTTCTACATTCATAATCAGATTTTATATTCAAAGACTTTGTTACGTTTTCCCAAGTCAGTAGAATCGGCGTCTGGTCTTGAATCATTTGAAAACAGTAATCAATTTTATATTAATAAACATCTTTCCAAGCACATACGGCGTTATTTTAAAAACTTTTAAATTCGAATCACGCTCATTGCTCTATAGCAAACGAAGAAATAATTATTTTCTGCGTAAGCCTGGTCACGTTTTTATCTTTGTCGCAATAAATAAATTCGATACACGGTTCGACTTCATAGAAACAAAATGCGTCTATGTAATGTAAATATTTCTGTACAAAAGATGAGATAAATCTTACCTGTATAAGCGGACGCTACATTACGTTATTATCATTTGGTTTTAAACTGTACGACGATGAATACCTTTTGTGTGTTAGCCTTTGTTAGCATTTTACTCGTGGTGTCTATGACTTACGCCGGAGTAGTTCCAATAAGAAGTAATGTATAAACTTTGTGCAAATAATGATATCGTAGAATTATCCAATGAAGTTTCGGGAGAAAATTAGTTCTGATTAATTCGAAGATGACAACATACCGTTTCTTTATTGTTCAAAATTAACGGTGAGCGATGGAAAATGTAGAAAACGAATCATCAAACTATTACAGAATTAATTTATCGGACTCGGTTGGGAGTCGGAGCGGATGTATGCGCGGGATAAATTTGTGTCCCAACATGTAAAAGTGTAATTCAGCAGATTATTTGTACAGCCCTGAGCTCAATAATATAGGTACAACGTGCTATCTCTCAGGATAAATGAGGGGCTGAAAAACGAAATCAGCTAACCAACGAAAATCAAATTTTACGAGGCAAAACAAAAACTGTTTTATTTGAGTTCCAACAACACATTTTTGTTTTCAATACTGAAAACATGAGAAGGAACTAATTGTTCCCGAGTAGACCCAATTAATATATTTCAATTCTAATTTTCATAGCATATGAGGACCTTTCTGCAAGAACAACTTGAGTCGGGTAGCGTGCAAACAAGAAAATTCAAAAAGAAGATTGAAGAACTTCGTAAAGTTTTCCATTTTTCATGTATAGGGGAAGTCGGGGCGAAGCGACGCACGGGGCTAAGTGACGCATTGAAAATATCTCGACAACGGAACACCAATTGTCAAATGTGACATGTCGATAGTTTGGCCATTTTATCCCTCATATTGGGTTTCATGACATTTTTGTTTATAGCATCTCACAGACGATGCACAGTAACGAATGTGTTTTCGGCCTCTCAGCATTTGATTTTTCGGGTTAACAGGATTTCAAGTTTCTAAGTTATTGTTAATTTCTCTTGATGTATGGTGAGGGTTTTATATGGCTGACGTCGAGGAATTTTGCGCGAAGATAAACATTTTCATCTTTAGTTCTGTGAATTGTGTTATTTCGTATTTTGAATTAAAAATGAGCCTCAGGGCGAAGCGACGCATTTTTGACGGGGCTAAGCGACGCGACCTTTTTTCGCCTGTCAATGCATATTGCGTCGTCAAAATGTCATTGCTCAGGATTTATGTTGTGAATTTGGTTAAAATTACAAATTGTAGCCGCCAATAACAATTTCCTTTGACTTTCCGCATAAATTGAGCCATTTTCTTTTCTTTAATTGTTTTCGAACAATTTTATTATTTTGACATTTTTACCCATTTTTAAATTATGTTTTTATGTTATTTTGAATGAAAAAATACAATTGAAACATAAAAAATCATGCTTAGTTATTTATACTCGCGATAATTGACTTGAAAAACAGTGAAAATAGGGTATGGTCGCTTCGCCCCTGCGTCGCTTCGCCCCGAGAAATTCATGCTCAGAAAATTAGCCATAAATTTTTATGTGTTGGTCGCATATCATGGAAGTTATGTGTAACAAATAGGATTTTCCCTGTTATACCTTAAAACTAGAGTACGGTAGCGCGAACCTTCGGAAAGCGAGGGTTCTCCGATTCTGCGCCGCGGCTTTGAGATGCCGAACCCTTCGTGAGTGTTAGGCAGTGCAGAATAAGACAGAACGCGACACGATCTTCTAAAGTGACGATACATTTGTTCAAAGACAACAAAAATACCCAGAGCAACGGTTTTACAATTACGAAACGCTACCAAGCGGAGTAAGAACGCCGCCGGCAGAGGTACCGGCGTAACGACCCGTAGTATGGCCAGACCAAACTCAACACCCGGGAACAAGAACCGCTGGGACCTAAAAAGCCCGACTTTTCATAGCGAAAGCCCCTCCATTTGATTCTCGAAAACAAGTGGCGACTCGTTTTTTGACATATTTTTCACGACGCATCTTCCAGCTAGTTTATCATTCCCAAAAATAGAAACATTAAAAGTTAATTGACATGTTAACGAAATCGTTCCACGTTCTTGCTGCATGATCGGGTTTTCTCATTACTGAACGCTCAGATAGGTGATTTATGTTACGTGGCTATGTAAATTCAGACGTAAAATTATGTGATGAAAGTTTTGCATTGTCATGACTCATCATATGATACCATACATCACTCGAAATTCAATCTGAGTCAGAAGATATTTGGAAACGAAAAAAGGGCGTCGCTTCGCCTCGGCTTCCCCTATGCCTTACTGCGTCATCATTTTCAAGGCCATACGAATGAAAAAAAAGTTATCTTAGTAAAATTTGAAAATATTTAAAATTATTGATTTTATTACAAAATGTGTTCAATCCGAATTAAGTCGTTCTTGCATGAATGGTTTATTTAAATCGATTTATAGGTGTTATAGTGATAAGATAAATAGTTTTACATTGAATATTATTCAGGAATTTCATTCGTTAGTCATTATAACTTTGATCCGGTACAATTCACGTGAATCAATATTATAAATAATAGCTGTACCGATTGTTGAAACTCAACTTAACCATCTAGCGGCCAGTGTAGATTCGGTACAACAACGATTTCTAATCACCATTTACACAAAAATTAAGTTTCACGACTATTTTTCGAATATAATAATGCGTCTTGGCATGCTACATGATTTACATAATTGAACAACTCATTTTGAAAATGGAGTCTAATGTTATAAACATGAAACTGAAAAACACGAAATACTTCAGATAAATCTTCGTAGAAAATTGAGATGAAGTTCGAAAGAGAAATATTTGAGAAAAGGATCAGTACGGACTATGACCAGGCCTCACAAAAATTTATGAGCCGAGAGTAACCGTCAAAAACAACAGATTTGTAGCTGATTGGTTGACGATTTCATTTCCATGTTTTTTGTCTCATGAGAATTTTCAATAATTTGACAATGGAACTACTATTAAATGATGAATCAATAATAAGGATTGATGCATCATATAAGCGAGAATTTCAGAATACTTACATTGAAGACAACGCAAATTCAAATCGTTGTGCTTTACTTTTTGACGCCCGATTACGACCGTCAAGTGCGCATTGCGGGCGTGAGCAATTTCGCGCTCAAAGCGCACGTGTGGTTTGACTATTTGAATCATCATAATTGAATAAACACAGATATTATTCTGATCTATTGTTATTATAGTAGTGTCACATCCCGAATTATTCCAAGAAATAATCAGGCCAGACATTGTACCTAAACGGTAAAGAATGTGCGAAACGTCCGAATAAACTAGCAAGGAAGTTGCACAGTAGGAAAACTGAAACCCTGAGTCAGCGGAAACACGCGCCGCAGACCATTCTCTTGCCTTCGTTTGTTCGGCAAGAAGGAACGAAGACGCTAGCATTTTTGGACGACCAATAACGACGCTTATTTAATAACGCTGAGGGGTCAAGGCGATCGTCCGGAGGGCGATCGCCAATCCTTAAAACTGGTGCTTACGCCGCGAACGGGGCCTTTTTGCTCTAATAATATTCGTGGGTGCACGCTGCCTTTTGCTGCAGCAATTATCACGAGCGCACGCTCAGCCCTTGTATCTCGGCTCCTGCCTGGTCAAGTCACAACTGCATAGCAAAAGTACCAAGTTCGGGACCTCCAAATAGAATAACTTCCAAACCTCCAAATAGAATAACTTGTAAAACCATTGCCCGGAACAAGTAAGGCATTAAAAAAAAAGTAAAGAGTTTGATAAACGGTCTTCGTCATTGAATCCGCCTTATCTAATCTCCGGCACGCGACAGCATCCAGAAGAGCAGCGCGGGTAAGGTCCAAGCGATCTTCGAGTATCAAGTATAGCACCGGCAGGACTCACGTACTCGGAAGAGCACGCCCGATAGGAATAAATATTGCGAACGACGTAGAATTCAATTCGTTACAAGTATCAAGCTACACGTACGAGCAAAATACGCAAGAACAACTTTACTCAACTTAAGTCGTTCTTGCAGAAAGATCCTCAAATCTATAACAATCGATAAAATTTTTTCGATTGCATGCAAATGTCATGTGCAATATTGATTTCTTCAACTACTCATTTGCAGTGACTAAATTTCTTACTAGGGTTGGAATTTTCGTTGTAACACGGGAAAAAATAGATAAGTCAATCCAGCGAAGTTATACTTTGCTGTTTAGCGTTGTGTTATTCCATTAATGCAGATAAGCAACGTCAACGAAGCCATCGAGTGATATAACAAGCATAGCTTTGCTCATCAAACAAATCTATTTTTGCTGAAAGAATAGGCGGAGCAGCAAATCCGATGTGCTAGACGAGCACAGCGGATTATTTAATTGCGGACTTCTGGGTATCTTTCAATTTGTTAATTTTAGGACGAATTGTAAAACTTTAGTTTCTAATCTATTAGAAAAATTTCATTTCATCGCAACATTTCCTCAATGAACAATTATTTACAATATTGCTGTATTATATTGTACAGTGGAAAAATGTACACACGCGCGCGCGCGCGCATACATACACACGTATGTGTATGTATGAGCGAGAGCGATCGTCGTAACGCTGCGAGTTTTGTGCGTAAACCTCGTCCTACGATTGTGTTCGTCTAATTTTCTATTTTTCAATTTGTTTTTTAGGATTACCGTCGATCGAGCAACGTCGTTGACGAAATGCATTATCAAATTTTTTCCAACGGAAGATAAAGTGAGTTTCATCAATGAATTATAAATTATTGTGTCATATATGTAATGTAAATAATATTTTACCACGCTTTTATTCATGAATAATATTTTTTTAGGAGACTTGGATATTAGAAGAAAAAAACGTGACCTCTGAAAAGGTCGTATGTAAAGGGAAACTGATGAATAAGTTTCACACTCTACGGCGGAAACTTATTATAAGTGGATCCATTGAAAGACCGCAACGCAAAAAACTTTTGACTGAAGAGGAGAGCAGTCTTAATCAACGTGATTTGATTGTTTTTCATACGATAACTATTTTATTACAGTTCATCCGATTCAACTATGCTTTATGTTACAGCCAGCGAAGGAACAGAGCAAGAAAATCGTGGAATCAAGTCACCCAGTGGTGGAAAATAACATCTGAATTGCGGCTACATTTATTACAAGAAAGCAATACCAACATTCAACTGTATATGAAACTGAACTCGGCCTTGCAGATGCCGCAAAGATATATTTTGGTGAGATGCCTTGAAAAGTTAAATCTTTTCATGATTCTGAAAACGCGATTTTTTCAAAACTTCTGAATTTTTCTTTGGTTACTAATCTCTTGACCTATTGCACATTTGTTCGTTACCACCAAAGTTTGGAAATTTATTTGTTGTGTATAAAAATGGAAAACATTTTTTTACGAATATTTCTTCTCGTTCTCAATGTTTTTATATAATTCAAAACAATTTTCTTTCGTTGTAAAAAGCCGTTCTTAACTAAAAGAGATTTTGTTATTTGTTGCTTATTATGAGGTTGCTGTTTAGTAGTTTATCATGAAAAGCGGTTTCATTTTTACGTCATTTTTTATTTTCAACAGCTCAAAGTCGACTTTGAGTTGTTGTTCCCAAACTCTTGAATGAGTTTGTACTTGGAATAGGCCAAATTGTCCGAATTCATTTAATATAAAATTGAAGCCATTGATCCCAAATTGAAGGCGAATCCAGATCCAGGTAGTTGTGTATTGCATAATCTTACTATAATACCCCTAGCGTAAGTCAGGGACAATATGTACACAATATATCACAATATTGTATACAAATATTGAAATATATCAAAAAATATTGATCAATGAATTCAATAAATTCATAATTCTCACTGCTCTTGTCCATTCTCAATAGAAACTTTTATCTCCAATTACAGAAATTCGAACTATTCAGCTCTTACAGGCACTGGTGACTTTGTTTCCAGTTATTACGATTTTATCAAACAAAAAAAAGGATTGCTCTGGCGACCTTCACAACTGGAGCAGCAAAATGCATTTCTGTGGCGAGTTGATGTGAGTTGGTTTCTGTTTTTGATTCATAATTAAAGATTTGGCTCCATTTTGATCGCTCGATGATAATTTCGTTGTCATTTATTTTTAGCGCCATAGTGATCTTCAGCAGAAACTGCAGGACCGGTGACAGAAATTGTTTTCTTACAAAATGACGCTCCAACCTCGGTCGATTATTGTGGACACATCGGATGCGGCTATCAAAGAATCTTACGTCATCGTGGACACGATCAATTACCTAGTAGAAACACCTCTAAATACAATCGACATTACTTTCAAGTCTATTCACAGCCTTCATGCTGAATACCCCAAAGAGGCAGAACAAGTTTATCTTTTCCTGCAGAAAGCTGTTCATAAAATCACGATGAAATGGGACAAGAAGTTCTCGTCAGTCAGTTTTCTAATGAATGAATATAAATCCTTCAGTTCTCAAGATCAATTACCGCCAAGATCTGATCTTCCCTTAAAAAGTTAGCAATGCCGATTTGTTATCTGTGTCGAGTAGTTATGCTTACCATAAAGGCATTAGGTATTCATTTTGACTGTGTACACAGCTGAGAAATAGATGGTTACAAATGCGTAGAAACAGATTGTGAAACGAAAGAGTTTGATAGTTTTTTTTATCGAAGAAACATATTTATTCGCGCCATAAAATGGAATTACCAGTCAATCCTGTGAATAATGTCGTGCAAAATGGAATCAGTAATGAGGTTCTTGGATGTGAAGAAATCTTTCATGATAATTCAATTGAAAATATTAACGAATCGTCAAGTTCTCATGAATATGATGAAGTCAAAATTTCAGCATCTGAAAAAAGCTTGCTTCTTTGCACAAACTTTCAGCTAATTATGGTCTCCCACGAAATCATGTACAAAATTTATATAAAGATATAGAAGATCTCTTTTTGAATAGCTGCCTTCAAGAAATCAAAAATTGCGTACATTTATTGCCGCAGATAGATGAGAATAAAATTGGGATAAATGAAATATAATCAATTTGCACGAATTACAAAGAATCTTTCCAATCATTGTGAACAGAACATCGTAAGTTCAAATTTTTTACAGACCGTGGACATTTCGTGGCTCCTATCAAATACGAAATTCCACGAGGTACTGAAATTTATACCAACGGTGAAACTGGCCAATTGGTTTCATTACAAAAAACATTGAAATTATTTTTCCGAATTCCGGGAACTTTGGAACTAATTATTTCATCCAGTGATCAATCGAAATATTGCACAGACAGAATTTATAATTATACTCAGACTGAGACTTGGAAAAATGAAAAATTACTCTACAAAGCAGACGACATTGTTATCCCTTTAATTTTTTATTTTAACGATTTTAAAGCAAACAATCCTCTTGGGCCAAATTCAGGGAAACTCGGTGCGGCTTACGCGACAATACTCTGTCTGCCAGACGAATGTCAGTTTACAGCCAAAAATATTTTTCTTGTATTACTTCTCGAGAGCGCCTACAGAAAAATAAACGGTAACGATGGAATTTTTGCTCCTTTGATTGAAGAACTTAACGTTTTAGCTACAGATGGGATTTCAGTAACAAACAGGGTTGGAAAAATTGAAAAAGTATACTTCACTACTGAATTTTGCACAGGTGACAATTTGAGAATGAACTCAATGTTTGGTTCCGTAGAAAGTTTCGACTCCAATTATTATTGTAGAATCTGTCAAAACAACAAGCAGAACATGCAACTTCAATGTGAAGATGATTTATTATTACGTCGAAATCCGGAAAATTATGAAAGGGATTTAATGCTAGATAATAATGAAACATTATCAGGAATAAAAGAGAGAAGCATTTTCAACAATATTAACAATTTTTATGTCATTCAAAATTCTGCATTAAATTCGATGCATGACTGCGCAGAAGGGATATGCCATTATGACATTATTCCCATTATCAAACACTGCATGAATTGTATACGTATTTTACACCCGATGAAATAAACTCGCGAATGTCATCATGAAATTACGGATTAATTGATAGTTCATAGACGCCTCTTTTTATTTCGGAACGCCATCTAAATAGTTCACGTCTAAGGATGACTGCTGCTCAAACTTTGTGTTTTGTTAAATACTTCGGCCTTCTAGTTGGCGACCTGATTTCAATTGACGACTCTTTTTGGCAATTATATAAACTACTGCGCAGGATTAATGATATTATTTTCGCAAAAAGCATCCATAAAAGTCATTTTATTGTTTTACGAGTTCTTGTAGCCGAACATGATAAATTATACCTTAAAATGACAAAAGAATCTCTTAAACCAAAGTTGCGTGATTACTTTTATTACGTTCAATTTATGGAGCAAGCAAGACCAGCAAGTCAATTTTCTTGTTTCAAGTTTGAGGCAAAACACAAGTATCTTAAAAAACGGCTTTCGTAAGTAGTTGTAAAAAAAATTTGGCATATACAACCACTGTAAAGGACCAGTTACATATGCGCTATAGATTTATGTCATCTTCGTATATTTTACATAAGGTTTCGATTGGACCTGGGGCCGATTTAAACGAATGCGAAGTTAAAGAGTTACGTGCTAAACTACCTTTCTGTGTTTGAAATTGCAATGTCTTCCTTTTCTATAAACCTAATTGGATTAAATACAAGGGTACTTAATTTCGAGATAGTCTAGTTGTAATATTAGATTTTGATGATAATTTTCTTCCAATATTTGGTTTGATTGACGAATTATTGTTGTGTAAAAATACTGTCGTTTCGTGTTGTGAGCTTTGAGAGAATATTGGATACGACTAGCACATTAAAGGGTACAAAGTACAATTGAAAGGAGTGAAAACTTGTGTTGACATTAGAGTTGTTGCTGACCCTCTCCCATTAATGTACTATTTCAATTTTTTCAAATCATTGTTGTTCCAGCAAATGCAATTAGTTAAAACATGGAATGTCTGTG
>JABFQM010004114.1:0-10145 GCA_022816865.1 Zelostemma sp. ZL-2020
GCTGCTCTCTGCATCTGTAGTCTGCTTGCTGGTGTGTTCTAGTCGCTGCTGTTCGCTGCTGACACGCGCACGCTCTACCTCTGCCTGTGTTTTTTTTTTTTTTAAGGTCACGCGGCTCCCCTGGTTTGCCCCCCTTCCCCGCCCCCCCCTCTTTCCCTCCTGTGCCCTCTTTCGCCTGCGGTCCGGCCGCCCCCAGTTTATCGCTTCTCCGTACTTGTTTCCCCCCCCCCCCCCGCAGAACTTGATATCGGTGCCCCGAGTCGTGAAGTGCGAATGCCGAAGGGAAATTTTCGGATTCGGTGAAGTTTTGATTAAACGAAGCATGGAGATGTCGGAAGACTGCTGGGACCACGTGGGTCTCCTTCACGACGCGTCCGGCGAACAGTCCCAGCATCCCGCCGTGCACCACGATTTTCTCCTCCATCATCACGAGGTGAGAGTCGTAGACCAATATTTCCATATCTCTCGGGCGAGTTTTCCCACGATTCCTTGACGATGGTATCAGGGATATTAAATCTCGTAATTGACAAGCTTCCAAAATACATCGCGACAACCCAATTCTCACAATTTTTCCCCAGTTGAAAACAAAGAGAAATAATATCCCGCGTTTGCCGTTTCACGGAGTCATTATATCGTTGTAGAGTGATATATCAGGAGCGAACGATCGCGTTAACTACGAAAAGAAAAAAAGGTTCGCAATTTGCACCTGTCGATGAAATATACCCGAGCCAATTGTTTGTTTGTATAACGATACAGGGGCAATGATCCTGCGATCAATCGAGGATCGCGTGGCGAGATTTAGATGTCATTATGGGGATTCGGATTGAATGTGGTAGCGAGCAGCTTGTGCGGCGCGAGGTAGGGTTAGTTAAAGATGAAGAAAAAGATAAAGCCAAGAGCGAAGTAAAAGGCGGGGAAACAGAAGAAGAAGAGGAAGAAGGAATGATGGCATGTTCCGTTTCAATTTCGGCTTCTCTTGGAAGTAACGAGGCCCCGGGCTTGCTCCCGAAGATCCGCGCTTAGAACGCATCCAATACACCCGGTCCTTGCTACCCTGTAATCATTGCCCGCAAATTATAGTCATTTAGCCGAAACATATATGAATGAGCGGATAGGAAAGCTTATGCCGAGGATATATATCAGTGGCATCGGGCGTGTTAAGGGCGCGTGCAGTAGGCCTCTCGTTTCCCTTTCGAGCCTCTCTCATCCCCTTCTTTTCTACCTCCTCACGTGTCCTCGTCATCATCTCGAGAACACTCGCACCTGCCTCTTCGATCAAGCTTAAATTGAACTCCGATATATCTCGTTTTGGGCCGCGATTTTTCCCTTTTTTTCAGCTTGCAGACTCGCGAATTGGTCACGTACTACACGGTAAGCTGCTGTGTATACGTTCCTTCGGCTGTAATTTAGTGCTGGGCAAATTGTTGTACTTTAAATCGTGTCGGAGCTCGACGCAACGAATGTTCAACGAATTAGGGATTATGTTAATTTTCCGTAATTTGCGTTATGTTCAAACAAGGCATTAAAAATGATGTTGTAGTCCCTGCCAATTTAAGCCTTTTATCCCTCTTATAAATCGTCGACAATGTTTTCGCGTTTCGAGATCTCGAGGTGACGATATTTCATGCGTGCGTGGCTTTGTTTCAAAGGCACGAAAAAACATTTATTTTTATCAATTACGTAATTGCCGCGCTAAAAATGTGTCCGCGAAGTACGTGGTTTTGCGACGATTGTCCGGCGTATGAATTATTGCAATAATAAAAGATGTCACACGCGATAATAATGAAAGGTTGCATATTCGACTTACAACTTACACGGAAGTTATTATTTCTGACTGGTTACATTATTGTTATCGTACGCGGTGATCGAGCAACAAATAAATTCATGTGTACTAAATAAATACGTGCTTCACGTGACACATGACATAGCTTTTGGAAAACATTATATTTCGCGTACTCGAACGCCCACGGTTTTTATGCAATTATATTTTAGTCCCAAGTATAACAATAATTTTCAGTGTCACATTTCGCTTTGATGCGATACAAGATGCACATTAATCGGTTCGACGTGTAACCGCCGGTCGCGCGATGCGGGTGTTTTTTCAATGCAACATCACACGCGTTGCATACGTTCGACTTGCAAAGTACCCGCGAATTCTGAAAGACGAGGCTCGAAAATTAATCGACCGGATTAATTACGCAGCTTTCAAATGAAATGCACGCGCGCACACGCGTTGCCAAGTACGTATAATCATGAAAAATAGTCGAGTTTGATGGGTAGGAAATCGAGGTGACGAAAGACATGAAATGCTAGACATGATTGGTGTTAATGGACGAGATTGTTCGGGTATGCGGACAATGAAGCACGGTTTCTTTATTTCGGCATAGCTCACGTATAAGTTTCCCACGGCGGGCCAGCTTAGTCAATACCCGAACGCGCGCGTGTGTGGGAATATCTCGATTATTACGCGCGCCTCGCCAAAGTGGCTTCGACGCTGATTTTTATATTCCTCGGGCGTATCCGCTCGCTCTTCCTCCCCCCGTTCGAGGCGCCGAATCCAGGTGCCGGTTGACGAGTACTTTCGATTGCCGAAGCCTTCGTCGAATTCGTAGCAGCGACATTCCTCGGCCTCTCGACTTTGGCATTTTTAATCACGGACTAGACATTGAGTGATCTTCAAAGTCGAATCTCGTTGCACTTTGTACGTTTGTGAAATGGAATATTATACTTTTGGACATGATTATAACGTCGGAGAGTGTAACGTTCAATTTAAATTCAATTTCGTGGCTGGTTTTACGTCTCGTTAATCGAATCCACGGATTCTCATCGCTGTTAATCAGGTACTTCTTAGAGTACCTCGCTATGATCTCTGGAAAAAACGACGAGACGAGCGCGATGCGGTAAAAAAAAGGTAGACAGCGCGGCGCGAAGGTGATTAAATGAAATTCAGGTGAAATTTATTAGTCGGGCGGTAATTAAAGGGCGGTACACCTGTGCCTGTCCACCACGAGACGTCGTTTCAAGCTCGAACTCACCTACCACGGCAAATAACCTATCCATTTCCGGTACCGAACTTTATTTCGCTGCGAATATTCCGAGGAACTGGTTTTTCATAGATTTTTATCTTATTTCCCGCGTTCCCGCGCCCGATCCCTTTATCATCTCGCCGCGTTCTTAATTAAACGCCGTCTCAAACTCCACGCTCCGCGTTATTCCGAGAGAAATATTCGTCCAACGAATTATACCGACGCTTAAACTTTACAGACGTGCGATTGTTGCGATCTCGCAATCGTAGTCGAGTTATAATTGGCGAATTTCACGAAAAAAAATAACTGTACGGTTCTCGAAAAATACTTGATGCAAAATTTGTTACTCGCAAATTACGACTCGAAATTATCAACGAGAACTCGATTTTTTCCGAAAAGACCAAAACACGTTTTCCCTTTCGACGATGTTCCTTCCATTAATGAAAAGCGCGATTAATTCATCCCCTTTTATAGGAAAATCTCCAAATCTCTGTCAAACATCGGAGTGTAACACAGCATTAAATACTTTAATGGACGATATTGACGTCACGCTGGGTGCCATAAAGTGGCGAACGGTCTCCCATGGCTCGGCGATGGACACGGAATGGGGCTCGGCGAGTGCTTTTTGATAAGGTCTCCTCTATCCTGGACCTATTGCTGGGTTCACACGCTCGCCCGCAGAAAAGAGCCTTCCTTCCCATCGTCTTCCCTCTTATTTTTTTATTTTCTTCGCCTCGTCCATTTCGCACTCGATACGCACTTGTCGCACCCTCAGCGCCCTGCCAAGACCATTTTCCTTCCTCGAAAAAGAGCGCAAATGGCTCTTCTTCCTGCCGGGCAGCCAGTGCACGTGACACGTGCATCCCGCATAGGACACGTGCACGCTACCGCGCGTAAATGTTATGCCAGCTCTTAAGTTCGTTTCGTAACCGTGGCTGCTTACACTTGTCCGTGAGATCGTTCCGCTAGGGCAACATTGTTGCCGCCGCTTGCAACGTAACGCGTATAAGCTTTTGTTGCCACGCCGTTCGAAAAACGCGATCTCACGAACGTCCCGATCTGCGTGACTGGAAATCGTGTCGTAATCGATCATAAAATAACGATGGAGCTCGTCCCGGAAATGATAAAATGAAATAACGATGCGCGTAAAATGGGTGGGTTTGACTTGAAAATGAAGGTAGATTTGTTGTTCTGGGAATCGTTTTAGTTAACTTGGTTATTTGTCTGAACGTGACACAGTTCCTTTTTGATCTACGGTGCACTTTAGTGAACTCCCTGTGGCCTCGGTCGTCCCATCTCCTACGTAAAGCCCTGCAGCGTAAACGCCAACTTGGGGTACCATTCTAATTGAACGACGAGACGAGCCGCCGACCCTAGTTCGCTTTCAGCCTCTACCCGCGCTCCAGGGGGTGAGTTTATCTCGACGCACGTTAACCTAAGTACGTAAGTGGTTGTATGAAGCAGCCCTTACTGCTTTAACCCCACGCGCGCAAGAGCCTTCTACAAAGAGATGGAGAGAGAGAGGAGACACCCTCATAGGTCGTTGCTTCATTAGCCGTCGACGACGTGGCCCTCGAGTTATGACGCAACAGTTTGTGGCCTCCGGATCTTTACGTGTTATCACGCAAAGATCTTGTATTGCCTTTTAAACCATTATTTCGTGTGTACTAATTTTGCTTTTCCCCGGGACTCCTTGTATCGTCTTTTCCTAACGAAGGAAACTTTTTCACGAAACAACGAACTTCAGATTTCTGCAGCCATGTTTTCCGAGCGAGAATATACTTTGAAACTGTACGGTGAATCAGGGTTTATGGGGGGAAATGAACTTTTGATTGATATTTTGGTAAGCATGATGAAAAAGAGTGTCCAAATAATTATTTTATACATTTTTGATATCGATTTCACCGAAATCGATGATTTTGAAATTGATGATTTTTTGGATTGACAATGGTGTTAATGGACAATTCTTTTGTCAAAAATGTCGATGTGCATTCAAAATGAAACCAAATTCATATTGAAAAGAAAAATATTTTCGCGAAGTAATTTATTGTATATCAAAAAATAACTCATTGTGAAGAATATCACCTCGGGAGAGATTTCTTCACTAAGAAGACAATTTTTTTCGGAAAGAATTCCTAATCAAAAAGAAATCATCCAAAAAATGATTCTTATTTGCAAAATAAGTCTGCATGAAATTCTTTTTTTTCTCAATTCTTTCAAATGAACTCTTTCTGAGAAACAATTTTGCATCGATTATCCCGTTAATAAAAATCCACAACCCGATCGAGATCGACAAATTTCAAAAATGTTTTGTAGGTTTTATCTTCAAAAATACAAAAACTCCAAATCTTGACAAATTCTATCGATTAAATGATCCCTAAATAAAAAAACTTTGAAATCTCAACGAATATTCAATTGTTCAAATCCTTATAAAATGATTTCGATGTATCAATCGAAAAAGATCAAAGCGATGATTTCAAATGGTCGCATCTCCTTTTTTTGGAATACCCAATCGTAAAAAATGCGAGGGATCTAAAAGTTAACGTTGCACTTGCTCGGAACACGATTGGGCAATGAAAAAGATTTTAATTCCCCATCGGTTCCGGGCGTTCTCGTAAATCCCGATGCCGGTCCCCTCAGAAGCTTTTCCCGCTTATTCAGCAATGATTCAATTCGGATGTGCTTTTTACGCCCGATAGCGTCACGCTAGGAGGCACGCCGATTCGACGTACTGCCAAACCTAACCTAAAAGGTGGGTGGCTGGCAATGAGGTTATTCCCGAGCCCAGGAAACAGATTGCTCGGCATTCAGCCGCCCTCGGGACACTCGCTCACCCTCGTTTCGTCATCTAACTTCCAAGAGGTCGGCCAAGAGCGCAAGGGGATGAAGGGCGGGGGTTGCGAAAACTCCAGTCGAGGAAGAATGGCTACGAGAGTCAACTAACCAACAAGCCATTCCTTTAATTCCGCCAAGCTGCTCTTTTTTCACTCTTTTAACGGAACACCATTTACTTTCCGTGTCGAGATTCAATCCGCTACTTTTACTCGTTTTTTCCCTCACTTTCATTTCATTCTTTTCCTTTTTCTCTCATCATTAGCTACGTCCTTGCAAGAATTTCACATTTGAGCCGATAAATCGATCATTTTGACGAGTATACGTATTTCGAAGAAGAGAAAATTGAAAAAGAAAAGCATACGAGACTGTCAGTCACACTCGGTTTGTACGTTAATACCGTACCGTGTAGGCCGTGTAGTCAAGATCAAAAGCAGCTGCTGGCTCGTTTGCAGCACGCAAATTCTACGTTCTCACCTGTACCCTTTCGCCTTGCTCCTCGAACCACCATCGAATATTCTAACTTCTTTATTCCATTCGCAATACAAATTTAAAACCAAAATTTCTACTTCATTGCAATAAAATCACGTGATTGACGAACAATCCGGAGAATCTTTATTAACGTATGACTTTTGTGAAATGCTCTTGATGGATGGCGCGCGTCGCTTTATCAAATAGTTTCCTCTTTGTTCGACAAGGAAACGATTCGTACCGTTCATACCTGTAAACCATAATATCCGTCAATGTACGGTATATCAAGAATGAATTTTGACACGATCCATCACCGTTGTCGTCGCGTTCTTTCGAGGGTCGAATATTGTTTCCGACATTTATTCTGCCCGGATAATGTTTCATCGACTCGCGGTGTTTTTACAACGACTATCTAGTTTTCGAGAATGCTAAATGAACGCACTTTGTCATGCCCGCGATAAGTGGCGCGTATTCATATCCCAAGAAAATAAATCACCGACTGACGCAAAGCATAATTGAATAGGACAAACAGCGTAACGAGTACGACGCCGATAAAAGAAATTATGCGGAAAATTATTTATCGCTAATACGGTACGTGTAAAGCATAAATCTATTTTTATGCTCGTTTCCGAGCTCGTATCAGCCCCGGCGATGAATGGAAATGAAATTAATAAGTGCTCCGTGTTTTATTTTCACACGGCGTACTCGCACTTGCGCAATCCGAAAGTCAGAAATTCATGTAGCAGTTTTTCATTGAGCCTTCTCGTTTCGAAAGTCGGGGGAAAAAAATGTGCTTTCGGGCTGAGTGAAATGCTCCGGTTTTGACGAGCTGGAAGAGCGGTATCAATAAACGCGTGTATTTTCGAGTCGAACATAATGCGCGATCCGTCGGCGGCGTAATAAATTATCATAAACGCATGTTCGCCGCTCAACTGTATATTTGTTAACAGGCGCAAGAGTAGGCGGATCGCGTATAGTTCCTACTAATATGCCTATATTCGTAAATCAACGTTCAAAAGACGCGTGTGTTACGCGTCCGTTTAAACGGCATAAAAACACTAAGCCAAAGCGCTCGATTCCGACTCCGTTTCTTAGATATCAATATCGCAAAATTTATTAGTCGTATTTGAGCGTATAGGCGAGATTCTCTTTTCGTCGCTCGAACGCTCATAAATTAGTGCTTTGTGCATGTGTACGCCGATTCTCGGCCTTCGCCGTTCCTCGATTCGTGTACATCGCGTTTTTTAAACACCCTGCTAACTATAATGGCTGTGCAGGGCCTTCTTTTATACCCATGCGAGAGAAACTTTCGTGGGAGAGGCTCATTCCTTTAAGGCCCCGTCGTAATGATCGAAACTGCATCGAGTTATGCTTCTTCTAATGTGGAAATGCCGGCTGATGAAATCGCGAAAGGAAGCTAATTTCCCGTGAATTATTCACGGGAGATAAGTTAAGTGGTTCCTTAGTGTTTGGTGGTTTTTGAAATCATGTACGTAAACGGTCTTCATTGTTTGCAGCAAGATTTTCCTGTTCTTTTGCGCTGCTAAATTGAACGCACTTGAAGGTAATGGCGATTCCTTGTCGAGAAGTTAATGAGTTCCCGGGACAAAGCGGTTGGACTGAGGACGTTGATGAGTCAATCCGTTAGGTATAATATCGCATTCTTCTTTCACGAACTTCCGGCATTTTTCGAAAACTCTTGCGTGCTCTTTTATTCTTCGCTGTTGCAAGTACTCGAAATATTGATTGTGATTACGCGTTGTCAATTTTATCAGAGAATCAACAGTTTTTTCTATAAAAAAAACAATATTAAAGAACGCGGGACACGAATGTATTTTTATTTACACGCATAATAAATTATCATCCTTTTATAACCGTTTCTTCACGGCCGATTTTAAACTCAACTCGGATGACGCTTTGGCATCAAAAGGATGACAAAATTACTCCTCGAAATTCGCAATTAACTATGTACTTTAAAATGTAGCTCGATCCAATTACTCGGTATACATGATTCGACGTAACTCCCGTGTTTACATCAAATTACCGAAGACGTTTCCCAATTACACAATTATATTCCATTGCGGCACGCATCTGCAACAAAATCAAAAACTCTCGCGTCCCGTAAGAACGGTTGTTTCAATAAAGCACTGGAAAATTATAGAGTTCAAACAGGCAGCGAGGAGAAAAACGTTCATCAAAAGGCTAAGGATTATACAAAGTGTAGATGATGCGTAAGAACCTGGTATTATGAAGAAGACGAGGGTTGATAGATGAGAAAAAAGCTTGAAAGGTGTTCATGATCGAACGCTCTAACTACGTTCCTACGACGAGATATTTGTGGCGAGTTCTGGCATGTCAGGTAGACGGTAGCCGTGCTTGTTAGATATAGGTGTGCCGCTGCTCCGGTAATTTAGCCGGATCTGCATATTTTAGCACGAACACTTCCGTCGATCATTATCCTCCTGCAAGTTGTCTACCCCGAAGCGGCAGCAGCAAGTGCACCGCGCTCTAGACTTTGTTGCATTCACGATTCCGAGCGACGTGCGTGCGTGCCGCTAAAACTTCGGGATTTTTTCGGCAAAAAACTCTTCGTGCTGTAATCAAATTTCATGATACCAAATTATACCGGTGACATTTTATCGTAATCCGACTACAAATTGCCTCGCCGTACCTATCCATTACGTTTCTTACGTTCTCATTCGCCGATCATCTATATGTTCCGCACTTTTTTCCGACGACTATCGGCAATTCGCTTCTTTCTCTTAAATTGTCGTCGTAATTATTAAGCCGAGGCATCAAAATTATAACTTACGTAATTCCTGTTTTACACGTGTTCGGTTAAATATTTAATTTGTTGTTTCCGATGGAAAAGCGAGAAATCTTGCTGATTCCCTTTTTTAAACTTTTTTTATATTTCTATCCTGATATGTAATCACTTGGAGTTTTTCCAAATGTTTTTCCAACGAAAACTTTTTTCTTAATGAAAAGGGTAAGTTGAATGAAAATTCCCAATAAATGCGGAGCGTGACGCGCATGCAATCTACTTGCGAAATAAATAATGAGAGGAGAAAATTTTGAAACATCGCGCGGTAGAAATGACTATTTTCTCTAGCCTTGTTCACCTGCATTATGGATGCGTTATAATTACGTATTCATTTTCTATGGGCACGTTACGTCGAAGCATATATCGCGCGCATGCGAGGCCGCGTGCTCTTGCACCTGATTGCAGATATCCACGGGGAGTAACTGGTCGTTTCAAGTGCAACTGTAACGCACGATACGCGCTGAATGTGTTCCTGCATGTAGCAACTACCACGGTCCTCGCAGGAATCGGGTACGTCGACGAGCATTCGAGTAACCCCGTGTGAATATCTTTGGTGCGAACATTTGTTACGAAGCGTTGTAGTCGATTCATTACGTCGAAGAAGATTTTTCAACAGCCGGCCAACCCAGAACACAAATTCCCTAGTTCGAAAACGCGTTTCATTTCCATCACTTCGCGTGTTATATTCATTAATTTGATCGCAAAAATCCAAAAATCCATTTTTCTTCCATTCGAGAATGGAATGCACACAGAATTAAGGTGGATCGATACTTTAATGCAAGGGTGAATTAGAAAAAATATTTATAACGCAACGTCATTAATTACATTTAATATGCCAGTATAATTTATTTAACAACATCTTCTACTTCACGAAAAAAAATAAGCCACTGAAAAAATTGTGCAAAAATGCTCGTAACGAACAATTGAAAATTTTAACAGTTTTTTAAAAGAAAAATGTTTATTTCTTAGCCAATTTGCATGTTCGATTATTT
>JABFQM010004115.1:0-10142 GCA_022816865.1 Zelostemma sp. ZL-2020
ATTGTAGTACTCGACTCCGCCTCGCTCGCGCGCCTTCGGCGCGCGCTCGGCTGCGTCTCGTACTACAACCTCACGCGCGGCGTTCAAAGACCGATTTTGCCTCCGTGGTACACAATGTACTATTTTCTTTCCGGAGGTCGAAAACATTTCCCAACCTTAAACTTCCCTCGATTTTTTCGTATCTTCGAGCCGGTCGCATTTTTTTGCAATTGAAAATCAACGGGAATGATAAAAACGTAATGTTCCGAAGAGAACTTTTTGTTGTTTTTTTCGCGGTTTTATTTATGAGGGTACAAAATCGAGCGAATTCTTCGAAGAGGAATGAAATGAAAATTGCTTTCGTAGAATGTAGGCTACGCCTGATGGATATTATTGCTTCAGGAATTTTACATGCCGGCTATCATGAAGCGATAACAAGCATTTTGAAATTGCTTTTGGTAATAAATTTCCAAGTAATTTTTTTTGAAATTTGAGAGATAAAAGTAATACTAAATTGAATATTTGGAAATTTAAGAGAACTAAAAATAACTTATAGATTAGTTGCTAGTTATTCGATTTATTATTTACTAACAAATAAAATAAAAACACCCAATTTGAGATTGTGTTAATTTAAGCAGCTTTCTAAATAAACATTTTAATGCATTTTTAGTCTTTTATTAATGTTAAATTAATAAGGAAAAAATTCAAAAGAACTTTTGCTGTAAACATTACGAGATTTATGTATGTATTGTTTTACTTCCAATATTATTTCCGAAATTAATGTATTCGAATGAAAAATTAACAAAAATTTGATAAACTTCCCGAAAAGAAAGGGAACATTTTCCGAAAGATCGAAAAAAGCTTCAAGTCAATTTCGACTTTGGAAAGAACGCGTTTTCCGCGCTAGAAAAATCAATAACGCGATGAAAAATGACGATCGTTTCATCAATTATTGCGGCACGTTAAATTTTTTATTGTTAGAGCGCGGATTAGCACTTAGATCGAACATGATACGTAAATCGGTAAAAAAATATACAGGAGGTAAAAAAAGCGATAATAAAAAAAGCTACTCACCAAAATCGATAAACTGTTTGATCGAGAGGGGAGAGGGGTTGAACTGCGAATAAAAATCCAACATTTTGGTGACGTTCTTCAGATATTTTGCCGTAAGCTTCATTCTGTCTTGCGCTGTCACATATGTACACAAGCGAACACTCAATGGATCGTAGTTTTAAAAAAACCGCGCGATGCTCGTCGCGGATTAAAAAGTGCGATGCGATGATTTTTAATTCCGGCTAATTGATCGAGGAAGGTACCAAGACCTGATTATTTTGCAGTGTGAATAAGGCTCGGAAAGCTCAGGATGAACTGCACCACTGTTTACGGTACGAGCGTGAGCGAGGGGATAAAACTGCATGAAATACACGTACACACGCGCAGCTCATGGACATAGACTCCATGAAAAAGATCGTGTAATTTCGGTTTTTCTTCGTGGGTATGAGAGAGAGAAAACTAGAGGAGCAGCTCCGAGAGTAGGAAAATCCCACTAGCGCTCTTATGTTTGATCGTCTGTCTCTTTTTATTATTGCGAGAGTGAGAAGGACAAGGACTGTCCTTCAAGGACTGGATCCTTTCGCGAAAGTCGGCGAAAGTTGTGAGTGTAAGTTATGTCTGCTATTTAATTATATAATTCGGCGTTTGGTCAAATATTGCATCTTATAAGCGGTAATTCTCCATTTTTATCGAGAAAGTGTACTCGGAAAGTCACTGGATTGAAGAATATTGTAGCATTGTCTTCAATTCAATTGTTGCTTTTGACGAAAGGTGAGCGAAGTGGAATCTAACCTCAAAATTCAACTTAGCAACGTCAAAATTCGTATCAATAATAACATTGAAAAACGAATTTACGTCAAATTTCATTGTTCACGATTTCGTTATGAAGCCCAATTTTTCACCATTTAAAATTGTCGAAAATATGGAACATTTAATATTTACGAATAAATTTTATCTTTTACGAAATAAACACTATGCTATTTTTTATGTAATTGAATACATTGCACTTATAACATATTTTTGAAACAAAGTAGAAAATGGGTGGTCATGATCACGGCATACCAAAAGTTCCGGACTGGAGGATGTACAAAATAGATGGGATCCGGGAAATGAAAAAGGTTCAAGATCGTCTGGCGAAACATGGATTGAAGGATCCTTGGCTCAGGAACGACGTCTGGCGCTTTAACCCATTGATTGGCACTGGTCTTGGGCGAATGTGCACCACTCTATTCCGTGGCCTTCTCAGAGTGGGCTTGCCAGCATTTCTAGTCACTGTAGCAGTCAAGGAGTTGGTGCTCAAAGAGAAGGATGATCATCACGCCGAACACCACTAAAATGTTTCTCAGTGATTCTTAGTTGTACCACTCTAAAGATAGCGCGATTAAAATGAATTGATGAACGTTTATTGTTCCAGATCAAGATTTTTTATGGTTCTAAATGTAAATAGCTCGATGTCAGTTAAAATATATGCCATTATATGAGGAATCTGTCATCGAGTAATGTTTTCCGAGCCAGGTTCTTCTTCCCATTGCATTTGCAAATTGTCACGAGCAGTTGGGAAACGATTAGACTCGCCAAACAAGCCACGATGTAGTTTTGGGAAAAGGTCTGGGCAAAAGCGAATAGCGTGACCTCGAACGTTCCCAGGGTCCACTCGTTGCCGTAAAATATCATTGTATCGAAAGAATTACTTTTGTCTGAAAAAGAAAGAACAAGTATTCATTGTCCTCGTGTTCATTTCTAGGTTTTTCGATTCTTACCAATGTAAAAAACCGTTTTGTCCGTCGAATCAACGAATTCTGTATCCAGCAGTTTCTCTAGAAAAAGTCGTTCTTTGACAATGTAGTCCAAGTCTTGAAAGCAATGATCCAGGAACCCAGTCAGAAATCTTTTCACCTTTGAGTGAAACTGTAAAGTCTGTTGCCAGCTCAAGAAGCCGAAAATGTCCTTTTTCCAAAATGCGTCTGTCTTTGAAAAAATATTCACGTTAATATTTCGAAACTGGTAAAAATTTGACGAAAGAAAATCGCTCAGTACCAAACCGTGCGAGTTCAAAAGTTTATTGTAAACGTATCGAAACGAGGACGACAATGACATTGTAAAAGTTTGATCAGTCGTCCCTGGCACGAGCCCCCTGTGAGCGCACATGTTATTTTCCTCTTTTTGCAAATCGTTCGTCAAAGTCGCGAGATCCGTATCGGCGAAACCATGAACCGATCTTCCGTGAATATAGAATCCAAAGTATTCAAACGCCAGAATGAACACGCTGATGTTCGCTATAGAGCATAAATCGACGAAATGTTGCATTTTGTTCGTCGTTAATTTCTCGTACAAAGTTACAGAAACGAGCCATTGCAAACTGTATAAAATAACGTAAACTGATGTTCCTAACGCGTAAAACAACGTAAAATTACGTTCCACGTCTTCGTCCGTTTCCAAGCTTAATTCCGGTGCGGCCAACGCGTAATTTTTCAGTCCAATTATCTGAAAATAGGAACAAAATGTAACACCGCAAAATACAATTCGCACGAAAAGTGTATGTGAATTTATGTACCTCGAAAATTAACAGCATCGCGATAATCTGTAACAAAGAACTGACTTTTCTAACAGTTTGTAACTCGAACCATTCATTGGCCACGAAATATGTTCTCCAGATGCTGACTGGCAATTCCTGGGCTTCGTAAACAACATTACTCTCTCGAGGCTTGTACACGATTGACAAGCTCTCTTCGATGAGCGGACTCAATTTTTTCCTCTTCTTGCTCATCGAGGCCGTCGAAGCTTTTCGCTTTTTGCCGATGAATTTTCGAGAAGGAGCGGGCAGATTGTTGGTGACGCTGCGAGTGTGAACAGTCCTCGGTTGTTCCCAGTCCACGAAGAAAACGTTGACGTTCCGGTGCTTGTAGACGAAACTCATCATCTCAACGATCTAATGAAATCAGAGCGTTACAATCAGGAAACAAATGTATTTCTCTTCGATGTGCTCACTTTCAAAACCAACGCTATTGAAATGTACAACTTGATGTTCTTTTCCGTGCTTTTACTGGGCAATTGTACATGAAACACCGTTTGCTCTTTGTAACAGAGAAAAATGTAAGCGCTCGTGACGATTGTAATCAGCGTCAAAATGTTCCCCACGGCCCCGGAACTGTAGATCAGGAACCAAAAAATTACCGCGGGACGAAACTTGAAGCCCAAATTCCGCTTGTGATGGCTCCACGTTTTCAACAGGGAACAAAGTACCGCGAATCCGAAAAGTACCTCGGTAGAAATCTGCAATTGATCGCTTATTTAGATTATCGTGCGCATTTCGTAGATGAAAATCGCGTGTACCTTTATGACTTCGTCGACGTTGTTGTCCCGGGTCGCAAAAATAACTTTGTAGACTACAAAAACTTGCTTGTTCTCAGCGATTTCTCGAGCCGTTAACTCTCCGTATTGCACGACGAGCAACGGCGGGCAAATTTTGCTGCGACTCTTTTCGTCCTGGACTTTTATTCTGCGATTGAAAAAATGTTTATGCCCGAGTTCCCTCGTACGAGAAAAATGAAAAATTTACATGACTTCGAGGGACTTCAAGTATCTCAGAATCGACAAATCCGGCTCTTTCGAGAAAGTTTCGTTGTCCATTGCCGTCCCAAATCCGCTGGTTTGATCGACTGTGAAGAATTTCCTGACCAATTGCCACTGAGCGGCGTTTTCCGACTGTAAAAAATCGTTGAATGTTTTTTTTTACATCTGGTGAATTTTGTAGAAAATTCGTCTTACCGTGTTTGCGTTTTTTAATAGAATCGGCAAAGCGTGGAGCAACAATTTATTGCTTTCGTTGTAAACTAGATAAGGAGACAAAAATTCCGTTTTTCTCCAGCGCAGTTCTTTGGCTGTGATCGAGCAATTTTTTTTTACGTTTATACCGAATCTCACGTCGTTCAAGAAAGAGCAAAATAAATCCGGTTTATCAATGGACTGGAATTCCCCGTTGAGTTTGTACTTGACGATGCTCATGTTTAACCGCGAATTCTGCAAATAATTACGGAATAATTATGAGGAGAAATAATGAGAAATTGAGATTTCGGCTTGGAGAACTTACGGAGTCGTTGTTTTTCAAACTATACTTTTGGGAAATGTCGTTATTGTACAAAGTTCTCAACGTGTCCTTCTTTCTGTAAAACAATCGATGCGAATTCTCGTTTTTCTCGAATAATTTGCAGGCCATTTCGTTTGCGAACAACGTCAATGTGCACATATTCGACAGGTGTTCGCACTCGACGTGGTTTCCGCTCTGAAAATGATTTAATTCTAGTTCTCTTGCGGGAAAAAACATGTTTGATGTATGGAATTTGTTGAAAACTAATTTACTTCACACGAAAACAGCGTTAACTGTAAATTCATTCGAAAATAGTAACTGTCGATGCTTTGATTTTCAAAATGTACAATGAACGATTGCGATTCGTTGAGATAAGTTGGAAAGCAGTTTCCGATGTTGCGATTTTTTTCTTGGATCGATGAAAAATTGTGAGTATTTTCAGGACACGGAATGCATTTCAGAGCGTCCAATAATCCCCCGTTGGCGTCTTTTTCAACTGTTGAAAAATGGGGGAAAAAATGCGGATAAGTATATTTCATTTACGAAAGTTTTACTTATTTTTTAATTGAAAAATATTGTTTTCCTCACTTCTTATTTCGTTTAATGAGCAAGTGCATTGATCACTGCTTCCATCGTTTCTGCAGGCGATGCAATTTTCGCTATTGATCGTAGGAACGGTATTATTTGCACATTTTTCGCAAATTGGAATTCCGTTTACGTAATTTATCATCTTACTCTGCTCGTCGCAGACGCAATATAATCCTTCGAAACGAAACGACGGTTCGAATTTATTACTTTTTTGAAATTATAAATAATACAATAGAAATTATAAAAGAATTTACGATCTTTCGAAGGTACCAAATTTTCCGTAGAATTACATGCAACGCATGAAAATGTTGTCGAGTTGAAGGTTTCATTTTCCCCGCAATAACTGGGACTGCGATATTCCTTTATTTCATTGTTCACTGTGCGACTTTGAACTTGCGAAATAGACAATAAAAAAACAATTAAAAAGCTCCGCTCACGATACATTTTCCGACACAGTATTTTTATTTTGGCGTCGCGATGTTGTCATGGCAACGTTTAAATTTCCCGCATTGAATACGAATGTCGGAGTATGAGTGCAAAGTTTCACGGAAACAAAGGAGTTATATTTGGGTGATAAATATTTGTATAGATTTGATTGATAAAATTTGGTATTCTATTTTTAACGAAAAATTTGATAACACGTTCGCTTCACCTTTATAAAGCATATTTTGTAACATGAAATCATATGTCAGGATGGCCGAGCGGTCTAAGGCGCCAGACTCAAGGTTCTCACCTTCTCAGTACTACTGAGCCGGGCTTTCTGGTCCTCTCTGAGGGCGTGGGTTCGAATCCCACTTCTGACAAATTTTTTTCTTTTCACTTTCGTTTTTTTTATATTTTTGCTCTTAAATGATTAATCAGCATAAATTATTCAATAGATAGAATTTTCTTTAACCAATTTTATCGTGAAAAAATTAATTAATTCAGAAATGTAATCTTTTTTTACATCTTTTTTAAAGCTATTGACTTGTCAATGGATAATTTTTAGCCATAAATGTTTCCTGGAAAGTACGTGAATCCTAATATTTTTTCTACATTAAAAGCAAAAAATATTTTGTTGATTATTCTTTATTTCATTTGGCAGCCATTTTTGTATATTTTGAAGATCTTTCAATAATTTATATAAATTAAACAAACACAAACAATTTACATTAAATTGAATTTATAGAAAATGAAACAACATTTAGCTGCAAAGTTGTTCATTATAATATGAAGGATCTGTAAAAATTTACTTCGATACGATAGTAAATAGTACACAATTTTGCATTGTTATTCATAAGTGCGTCGTCGCTGCTTCGCACTGTCGAGCTCAGCGCTCGAGTAACATAAATCGAAAATATTACCTTGCTGCTCATAATAATTTTTAAAATGAGTACAAAAATATCCTATTTGCGACAAATGACGGTTTTTGGAAATGGTGAAGACAGGAAATGGCATGATGATAATAATTTCGTACCAAGAAACAATGCGATAAATGTCGAATTCGGGTCAAAATAATCACACGTATTGAATCGAATTCTCGAAATTCATCAAATCTATCGCGCATGATTTTCTTTTCATTGCTTCCGTGCGATTGATGTTCAATAATTGTCACGCTGATGTGAGTTACGATATCTCCAGCTTTATATTTCTGTGCGAATCCAGGGTACATGTGTAATTCATGATCAATCACAAAACGTTCAATATGTCTCAAAACGTCAAGTTAATCATTTTCAACTTTTTACTTCTTTTTACCTTGATTTGCGCGTTCCAAGACTGCGGTAAGTATTTTCGAACGAATTATTTTCTTCTTAACATTATACTATTCTTTTTGTTCACAAACAAAAAGATGAAATTCTTTTCCTCAATTTTTAAACTTTTGATAAGTTAATTGTACATTCCTTGATGTTTTTCAGGTTCCAAAATCGGGCACGTCACTCGCGTTACAGTGACTGATTGCGATTTATCAGCAAATGCGCCATGTCTATTCAAACACGGAACGAACGCTACAATCGAAATTGATTTTGAAACAAGTAACGACAATTTTAAATTGTTTATAAGTTTGAAATAGTCTGGCAAAGTCACAACTTTAGAATTTAAAAATATGATGAATCTCGTTTTTAAAATGATTTCTAAAAGGTCAATCAGGATTGAAATAACTTGAAAACATCACTCTAATTCGAGTGCAATCACATGTAATCTTGGATTTTTTCGTAAATCAACCAGATGTTAAATTCTTTGAAATCACTGCGATCGATCATAAAATATCAAGTGCATTCTTTCCATATTTCAGAGATAGTTGTCAATGCTGTAGTAACTAAAATTTTCGGACGAGTATCGGGAGCGGACATTCCATTTTACATTAAAAACCCGGACTCTTGCAAAACTCCTTCGAGTGGACTTACATGTCCATTGAATCAGGGTGTGCCTACCTTTTACGAAGCGACTTTGGAAATTTTAAAAAGCTATCCTAAGGTACAAATACCGGCGTTTATTAGATCTTGCCATTCGCGTAGAATAAACTGTTAGATGAATGATTTTTGTTCCAACAATTTCGTAGACAATTTTGAGATCTTTTTTACAGTTGCTACGTTCAACTTTTGATGACTCTGTGTTCATGTCATCTTCGAAACATAAATTCCAAGAGCTTTTCGTTGTGTTGGTCTCTAATGATTCTCAGAGTACAAAAACAGAGACGTAAAACTAGACGAATTTCAATTGCTCGAAGTGGGCTATTAATTAAGGGATCAATTTTTTCATAATTAATAAACTAATGGTTTACCATTAACTTTTAATTTCAGATTTTGGTTACCGTTGTTTGGCATTTGGTTGACGAAAATGAAAACTTAATCGTTTGTCTCGAAATTCCTGGAAAAATCGTGTCTTAATCAGGAGCAGCACCTTTTTTATACGAATGAATCGGTGAATGCGGAACGGAAGTTTAGCCTGTTTTTGCGTTTAACGATCAAAATGTTTCTATGTTCTACATGCTTTTATAATTCACCAGTAATACAAAAGGCGCCTGAACAACGAAAATTCGATGAACATGTATAAAAATATGTATAAAAGTGGAAACAAATAAATCATTTTCAAGTTGCAAAAGATCTCTTTATTGGGATGAAAATGCCATTAATTTATGAGTTCAATTGGCATAACTCATTCTAGTTCACATCGAGGAAAAATGTTGTCAGAATATTGAACTAATCTTCGAATTTTCATATTTCCATGGAGAAAAACCGTTGCCGATTCCAATTTTCTATCGTTCATTCAATTTGCAATTCTTTGCTCCGATTTGATATCACAAATTGAACATTATTCTACGAGAAATGAAATTATAAGCTTCCCGCGTCAATTATTGTGCGAAAATTCTTCTCCCCTCCCTTTCTCTATGCTTCGAGCGTCAAATGCGAAAAAATTAGGTTAAAAACATTAATAGATTATATGACCAATTACTGATCTTCAATGTAATTAAATAATTATTTCAATGGTTAGATTAAAATATAAATTAACACATTTTTTATCGCGTTCTCATTTACTTTAACATTTCCTGTTCAAACATTCGGAATTACACTTGTTGTAATTTATTTTCTGTGACCAATTTTTGAAATTGGATCTTATTTTTTTAAAGACAAAAGTATATTGTGCGTCAAGGAGGGAAAGTAAATTTTTGTGGAATGAATGTGGAGTTTGCGGTATGTACTTGCGGAGCAAGTACACACGAGCGAGTGGGAATAATTGATTTTCATTGAAGCGTAATCAATAAATAAACTTGCTTCTCTTGGAGTTTTCACTTTTTATTGGTTTTTTCAGGAAGCAATTCGAGTTTTATTGATCCTATGGACGCAATAGAAAATTTATGCAACGGGAAATGGAGCAAAATTCAGAAAAAAATACTTAAAATTTCAATTTTTGTGCCACTTATGAAATAACTGATGTCTCGTACAGTAGAGAACAATTTGTGATATAAAATCAAAGCAAATTATAGCAAATCACAAATGCGGAATAAAATGAACGATTAAAAATTGATTTTTCTTTATGGGAATTTTGAAAATCGAACACTTGTTCAATATTCTGAAAAAATTTCTCCTTGATGTAAACTAGAACAAGTTAAACCAATTGAACTCATAAATCAATGTCATGTTCATTTCGATGAAGAGATATTTTGCAACTTAAAAATGATTTATTTTTGTGACTGTTGTCACGTCCCGAATTCGGAAATTCTTCGATTATAAATGATTTCTGCGACAAACGATTGCACTGAAAATTTACTGTGTACAAAATTGCCAATGCCTTAATCAACAAAAATCATTGGAACAAGCTGAAATGGACTACGGTTTGTACGGGGTGACGAGATTCTCCGAAAATTCTTTGACATGCTGGACTCCGCGAATTTCTCTCTCCAAAAGTAGGAGCTTCGTAACATGAAAATCTTCGTAAAGACCGTTGATCTGAAACA
>JABFQM010004116.1:0-10141 GCA_022816865.1 Zelostemma sp. ZL-2020
TGTACGATTTGTCGTTTGTCTCGTATGTTGTGTGCGCATGTGGTTTTGTCTAATCTTGCGTCTTCTTTAGTTATTTTTATCATCTGTGTTTTGTTTTTTTTACATACGTTCTTTATTACATTGCTTCTGTTTCTTATATTACGAAGTCTTCTTCTTATTCGTCTTCTACTTCTTCTTCTTCTTCTTCTGCTTCTGCTTCTTCTTCTTCTTCTTCTACTTCATCTTCTTCTTCTTCTTCTTCTTCTTCTTCTTCTTCTTCTGCTTCTTCTTCTTCTTCTTCTTCTTCTTCTTCTTTTTCTTCTTTTTCTTCTTCTTCTTCTTCTTCGTCTTCTATTTTCTCTTCATCATATTCCAAGCATGATCGTGCCTCCAGCACTGAGCACCTACTGCCCCGCGAAAACGAGCATGTCGACTCGCGATACGAGAATAACGGGCAGCACCTGCACAATGAGCACCGCCATCGTCATCATCACGATTATCCTGCACAACCACCACCACTACCACCACCACCACCACCACCACCCGCACAATCCGCACCTGCATCATCAGCACGTCCCACACCAACCGTAGATGAGAGTAACCCAGCACCACCAGCTGCACCCGGCACCAAGAAATTCGCACCGAGGCCGACCTACGAGCACGGGGCGGCGTTTGATCGCCCCGACGATGAGCTCGACGACCTGGACGAGTTTCGGATCGCACGACTCCCCGTCGATCGGCTCTTCGACCTTGAGGCCTTCGAAGGCTTCGTCGACCAAGGTTCGTACACGGCACCGCCTCTCGGCCCGTTCCGGAACGCGTTCAAGGCACTACTTCGATTGCTCGATACTGCCATTTTCGCAGAATCCGCGGCCTTCGAGACTCTCGACATTCATTGAAAATTGAGTATATGCTTTTTCGAACAATTCGGACATCTTCGATAGTTGCAATTGGCTTGATAGTCCGAATTGAAACAAGACGAAGAAAGACACGAGATTCCAAAAAGGAATTCGTGCTTATAGAAAAGTTTAATTTTTTTGCTGCAATTGAAATCGGTTCACTTCTTTTGTTACCACCTTTTTCACCTTTTTCCAAGCTCTCGAGACGAATACAAATATTTCGCGACTTTTGAGTTTAATATTCACTGAAGAAAAAAGCTTCATCGAAGTATCCGAACATTATATTTAATTCGAAAAGCAACGGAGAGCTTCGAGATCCCGGCATTACCAACTTTGCAAAGAGCTTTCAAGTTTCTCATTATTTGAGCCTTCGCAGGACTTCTGACTTCCTAAGAATTCGCTAGTAACTTGATTCCCCGTCAAACTTTTTTTTTACATAGAAACGTGGCTATTTTTTTAATAGCTTTCAACCCCGAAGCGAGTTTTTACGTTCAACAAGTTTAAACTTAGAAAGCGAATTTGCTTTTCCGAAAATATTTTTAGGAACCCTAATAGTCCAGTTACCTTGCAAAAATATTTCGTTTTTGTCGTCTACGTGACGTTGATAATAAGTTTTTCCACAATATCTCAGTTCCGGTGATACCTACGATCGAAATAGTAATTTCCTACAACTTTTGTATCATTACTTTTTACATAGGATACATAGGTTTTGAGATACAGCGGCGTAAACTAGAGGAAATTTGAAAAAAAAAACAATGTGTTTCGACAAATCATGATTATTTTGGCTTTTCAACAAATTTTTATATCGTATATGTGCTGAAAAAATCCATGTGTTATTTTGTTTTGCGAAAATAAAGGACACATTTTTTTTTTCCAACTTACGCCGCTTTATCTAAAGACCTATGGATTCTTCAAAAAAAAGTTTCCAACAAAAGTTGTACAGATTTATCTTTTCCACAATATTATGTCCCCGTTGAAGTGATTGGGACCGAGATATAGCACGAAAACCTTACTTTGACGTATTTTTGTCACGTCACGCCGCTGTATCTCGAAACCTATGAAGAAAAGCCAGTGAAAAAATGTTTCCACGAGATTTAAAAAAACTCATTCTCTCAAGAAAATATCGATGATGCCTATTTTGACCGTGAAGGTCACCGGAACTGTGATAGTGCGTTAAGACCTTTTTTCGACGTCATTTAGACTACAAACTCTACAATAAACGACAAAACATGAAAATACTATCTTTTTTGCAAGGTGAAATCTTCTATTGACTGGATTATAATGAAACTTTATCATTAGTTAGATTCCAGTTTCCAAGCAAAAATACGAAGTTTTTGCGACAGTATTATAATCAAGTTTTCTTTACGCTTCAAAAGAAACTTCTCGCAGAAAAATAGTGTCAATGACTATCGCGTCTCTCGACAAAGTAATTGCAGTAATTGCAGCGGGTGTTGGAAGTTTTATTTGCGCGACAAGTGCCTATAACAATGACGAGAGGAATAAGTTTTCCCGAAACTCAGTTACAAAATCGAAACTGATTGTTTTTCGAGTCCTTCGTTATTTGGAAACCCAAGCGGATCGGGCCTGATCGAGCAACTCAATTTGGAAAAGAATCTCGCACCGCGATCAAAAATGAATAATTCGAATCCGCTTTCTATCCGTTTTTGGGGCAGCAAATTTGGGGCGTCTTGTATCGTTTACGTAATGTCCGGTACCGTAATAAAAATTAACTGACTGGCCGTGAAACATGTCGCTACAGTAGTTCGAGAACTGCGACATGTCCGAAACGAATTTCTCGTATTAAGAAATAGTGTGCATTTTACAAGTTGTGTACACCTCATTTAAACCTCGCCGAAGAGTTGATTTCGTTTCAATCGAAACTCAATTGTGATATCATTCCGTAATTTCTTTCCAGTGAAAGTGATTTCGCATCCCGACAACTCAACGAGCTTTGAAGTTATCGAGTCACAGCTGGAAAATCCACTAATCGACGCGGACCATCAAGATTTGCACATGTTGAAGCAGTTGCCTAATTCCAATTTTCATCATCATCGAACTCATCATAAAAAAAACCAAACTATGGATGATCACGAACGTATGTATCATTTTTGTGCCTTTCCGGAGAAATCTCTGGATGATTTCTGAATTCTTTATCAATTCTATAAGTTCTTAGTTGTAATTTCTGAGTCGTATGTAAAAATTGTATATAGAATAGTTGATAATTCATTATTGGCGTATTGAAAAAGGGAAAGACCGTCGTAAACGAAAAAAGAAGCTTACTTGAAAAACTCGTGGAGCTCACATTACACTCTCGGGGAAAAAAGCATACAAGTTGGAATGAAGTAACCAAGCTCCGTCATTGGAGTTTGTAAACATTTCTTCCTGCGAAATCAAATTGAGATTTTACATCCAATGTTTATTTTTCCGAATATTTAGCTCAGTGAATTCATGTTCTATCGATTCGATCCGATGAAAATTAAGGCGATCCCATTTGCGCAGTCGATAATATCACACAAAACGATCTGAATTTTAATTAATCTCATTTCATTTCAACCGCCATTCGCGACACTTCCACGTAATGTAATTCCAATAGCACAGTCCCTCCCTCGGAATTTCTTGAGAACTCGGGGAAACATCGCTCTGGCAACTTTACTCGTCTGAGTTGTTAGAGTTCAATGGAGAGATTTCTCAAAGTTGATTCGAGAAACAGAAGCAATCCGAACTAACGTAATTGGAAGCTGTGTCCAGTCGTTTTCGCGTGTCCCGTGCGACGTTAATCTATTCCGATTTCATGTTTCCAAAAATGTTATATAAATATCATCTAGTCGATAAAGAATTTTATGTTGCAAAAAAAAGTAGTAGGTACCAAATAAAAACCATCAGTTTCATCTGGTCTTTGCGCAGTATCTAAGTTTCGGTGACCTTAACGGTCAAAGTAGGTATGATCAATATTATAGAGAAAATTATTTTTTTTACAAATTTTGTGGAAAACATGTTTTTGTGGGATTCACAGGTTTCGAGGTACAGCGGCGTAACGTAAGAAGATGCGTCGAAATCAGGTTTTTGCGCCATGTCTCGGTCCCAGTATCTTCTACAGACATAAATACATGATATTAAGATTATAGAGACGATAAATCTTTACAATTTTTATTGAAAACTTTTTTTCATAAGACTCATAGGTTTCTAGACATAAGCAGCATGAACTGGAAAAAATTTTGGGAAAAAAAAAATTTTATATTTTTGGGAAAACAAAATAAAAAATAGATACAGTGGCACATGAGTAAATAATATGAAAATTTGTTGAAAAGCCGAAAAAAATTATTTCTCTACTTCAAGCCGCTGTATCTCAAAACCTATGTATCGTGTGAACGACAAACTCGACAATAAACGAGAAAAAGTAAAAACGCTATGCTTTTTTTAAGCTCTATCGACTGGACAGAATAGTCCTACTCAAAATAAAAACCTAATCAGAGCTAGCTCTGAAATGTATAAATCAATCCGTTTATTCCTTTCAAGAAATATAATATGACAAAGATGAATTCGAAGCGACGAGATGGAAGAACGCGAACCAAGTTGTGGTCGTTGAGTTAACGCTTGCGAGTGGTTCAAGGGAAATTCCTCAGAAGTAAATTCGCCGAGTCCTTAGTATAAACGCTTCGAATTGTTTCGGTTGATAGATGTATTTTCTAGATGGAACATAACCCTTAACTGGATTATGGTGACTCCGTAATATGTTTCACCCCGCGGGCAAAATATAATTTGTGACCTTTGGGTCCTGGCTAATATGCTTTATCCATCAGTCCGATTTAATTCTTATTCCCACCGATATTTATGACACGCGATTTAGGAGTGAATCTCATCAAGACTCGATACGTTTTTCCGTTTAGCTTTCGATTGAAATATGCTTATCCTTTGAAAGCAGCGGATTTTTACTTCGCTAGTATGAAATTTGAATTACACAAAAAGCTACTAAAAGCATTATTATCCTCCGTCAAAGTGATTTCCTAAAATCTCAACTCGTAATCGACTTGGAAATTTCACTGCTAAAAACCGAAATTTCACTTTTAATCTTCCGGATTTAAATATATCATCAATGAACTGGATTTCTGGAAGCAAATGTTAATTCTGCGTTGCATCGTGAATCCGAGTATGGAAACTTATAGGTACGTTCTCACACATCCCATAGAGTAGTCAAAGAGTTGATAAATCAGTACTTTGCGAGAGGGCAGGTGCGCCGGTATAAAACTCTTAAGAGTATTAAAGTCAAATCGATCTTTTTATAAAAGAAGATTTAAGAGATAGAATGCCAACGTTAATTTCGTGCGGAGAAAAAGAAAAACTTGGCCCTTAAATCACGAATGTTTTTCACGTTGTAAGTAATTTTTTTTACTGCAGCATTAAAATTTAATGCAAATAGTAAGATTCATTACTTCGTGTACAATTTTACTTCTTCCCTCCTTTAATATCTCCGACTCACGATTTACGAGCGCCGCAATACAATGAACCTTTCCGGTCACTTTTATTCTAGAAATAATTCAGTCACGACATTCAATATTCATCACTTCGCCCCTCGCATCGTGCTCTTCCTTCCCCATCAATTTTACATCGATACCCCACTCATCCCTCGTCGCAGCGGCGCATATGCTCTCGACACAATTACGGTTGACCCGTGCCGTTTGTTTAATTCCGTCGATAACGAGCGCTGATTTTAATGCCGCTGAAATAATGGAAATATGACCAGGCCCGCTTGCTTTTATTTTATCCTCAATTTACCGCTATCGATTTCCACAAACCTGGGAAACCCTTTAATCCGCGCGATTAAGTTAATTGCACTCCGTCTTGCGAAGGAACGGGGCTGCAATAAAATTGTGCTGGGGATTTCGACACTTCTTATTTGATCCAGTCAAATTGCAGGATAAAATGGCGGGAAAAATTCCGATGTTTTTGAAAATTAGTGAGTACGCTTATTTCGGCTCCTTATAAAACATATTGAAAGTTTCAACCAATAGTAGCCGAGCTGGAGCCGTCATCTTGACAAAAAGGTACTACAACAAATCAATTTTTCAGCTTCAACTCATAAAGGGTTGGAAATTTTCATTTCATGGTTATCAGACAAAAATTTAACAGCTTATTGGCTTCCACACGAAATACATGCCATGAGTTTTTTTGTTAATGCAACGGTTGAGTCATAAAATTTTATTTGAAATTTAGAAACAATTGTTTTTCAGCATTACCCATTAATTTTTCGATCATTCGATTCTTACTTTCAATTGAACCCCCAATTCGTTGAATATTACCAATTTCATAACACTTCCAAGTGTCTCAAAAACAATTATAAAATAACAAAATCCGTTTTTGATGACTTTATTTATCTGTTTTCAATTTTGAAGTCAAATTCATCGACTTTGCATGAAAAACAATTAATTCCAATTTCTAAATAAAAACTCATTCATGTTTTCAATCATTCGATCTTCTTCAGCGATTTGATCAATTATGCATTGTCGGTTAAGCGATTTGTGTCAATAAACTCAAACAATTTTATTATTCATTGAAAATATATTCCACGGTGAGATTATACAATTATATGTACCTACGTTTTTTCATCCCAGATCATTAAATAAGTTTTTTTCTCCGATTTAAAACCGAATTTGTAGCTAAACCGTTACATTACGGAAAAAACTGATCAAAATATATTTTTTAAAGAATTGCATGAGCCATAATTATTGCGATACATAACTGGAGCTGAAAAACTGGTTCATGAACTTTTTTTTTCAAGATGGCGGCTCGGCTCGACTTCCATATTGGTAAGTACTTTTCATGTTTTCTAGGATGCCAAAGTGAGCTTGCTCACCTATTTTCAGAAACATCGGAATTTTTCTCGCTATTCGGCAGAAATTTAATCGTATCATATTTATTATTCTGCAATTCGATGTTGGGAAATTTTTTTGGATTTATAATAATTTGTTCCGTCGAACACAGCGATGATTACAGCGGTCATCTCGTTTCAAAAAGGCCATTAATGTTTTTCGTCAGCGCAACAGCGCAAAGCGTAACGTGGAGAATTGATTACATCCGGATCGGGCGCGAGTAATTATCCCCGGTCATCCTTTAATCCACAGATTACCCGCCTATCGGTGCCGCAACACGTGATTAATTCGCCGTCGTGAACTTTTACATGTGACCCAGACGTTCTGGTGCTGATGCTCGATGTACGTGATGATACATAAATCTCTCCAGCGCGATTAGAAGCATTAAATCAGCGACTAATAAAACGCGTCAATTTGGCAATATTTCCGTATAAAACGATTGATTAGCGCGCGCGTGAATTCGCGCGCTGTTTTTTATCGTGATCTTTACAAGGTTGTTATTACTCATCCTGGGTTTCTCATAACCGTGACCTTTACTTTGACATTTTGAAGTATTCCTATAATAAAGTTTCACTTTCAACTTCCTGATATTTCCTCCGTTGAGAATTAAAAGTGGAAAATTTATTTCCAATATGGAATCATTTCGTTTTATCTCCGTTAGTATTCGAATAAAAACACTGAATTTCTCCGGCGTTGATCAATACGGGAAAATGCAGCGATAATAGAAGTAATCCTGGCGTTTATTTAAGGAGATACGTTTTGTTCACCTTCGTATTTCATTACCAGTCATGCCGCATCACCCTGTAAACTCTTTCCTATTTAATTCCCGAGGTACACGCCGCGATTTGCTATCGAGCCAGCTGAGGAAACTTGGTTGGATTTGCGAGCCCAGATGAATTAAAGTTGGAAATCCGGCGCTCTGAGAAATAATATGCGGATGTGGCTGAAGATACGAGAGGGCAGGAAATGAGACGAACTGTACTCGAAATTAAATTAAAGTTTCGCCTTGATTAATCTCAACGTCGTCGTTGTCATACGCAGTTTAAGGCGACGCCACATCACGCCGATCAAGAACGCGATTATCACTCGAAAAACTCGCGTATTTTACAATACTCGTCGTTGGGTTTAGCAAAGCATGTAATTCCAGGCCGTCGCGCTACTTGGAGAGACTTTTCATCGGTGAATAAGTTCGTCTGGTCAGCGTTGCGTGGATTACGATCGCGTTACTTCAAAGCTCGGCCAGTTCAACTGGAAAAAAAGCCGGAGGGTTGGAAAAAGGTCGAGGGTAGGATGGACGTCGCTGGGGTGGCTCGTTTGTCTTAATAAAGTGCGTGGAATTTTCTCTCCTGCTGTAAATCCGACTCTGATCGCTCGTGTCACGAGGGGTCCTTTTTTCCCGAACAAATCCAGTCCCCGCTTTCTCAGAACTACGAAATCCCTCGAAAGATCAATCCTATTTTTCTAGCCTTGCGAGGCAAAATGTATTCCGAGTTCTATTTACAGCTTCAAAGAACTTGTGAAAAATTTTTAATTTCGCTTAGCTACGGGAAATCCCCTTCCCCCCACACTCTTTTTTCCGTTGGAAACTGAAGCTCGCGGAGATCGACGATCGAATGACATTTCCTCTTTTCATACGAGAAGTTTTACGTGCCGAATTGCTCGGCGATTTCATTGCATTTCGTGATAGCTGAGAAGGACGGATCGCACTTTCGAATGTGTACCGGAGAATGTGTGGAGTCGCAAATGAGTTTCGAGTGACGCGGATAAATCGACTTGACGCGTGAAAATTCGCCGAAGCCTGGAAGAGTGATCGAAGGATAGCAAATACATTTATCTGCAGCCTACGATCCGCGGTCCGGTATTATACTAAAGGTTAGCGCCAACGAGCGCGTTGGCACTCGACAATTTATCATTCATTTGTCCTTGCGCAAGAGCTGTGAAGAAAGTGAAAAACTAAGTCTCGCCGCGGAAAAAGAAAAAAAGCTTTCGAAAAGCTGAAATCATTCGAATTCTTTGAAATTCTAATATACAGAAGGTGGACATTCTTTTGGAATTTCTGGAAGAGTCAGGGAAATGGCAGGGAAAACGGCTTATTTTCCGAAATTTTCTAAGGTTTTATCTCGAATTTTTCGAATCAAAAACCAATTTTTTCATAATTATAAAACTTGAAAAACGATTGTCGTTATTTTCCAATCGACACTCTTCTTTCATAATAATCTCTTCTTCACTTTTCAAACGTTTTTTTCTTGGGTTGAAAGTCATGAAATTTTTTTTTCACCGAGGGTAGAAACCCTCGGTAACAGAAATGGACAGAAATTGGAAGAATGATAATTTTTCTTATCGCGACCACGTCGCAAATTTGCAGTGGAACTGGCCATTCCATCTTCCGTGACGGACGCAGACAAGACGATTCCCATGCAAGCAGCAAAGGTCATATTGTCGAGCACTTGCCACCACGCGTACACATCCTGCAAGTAAGTGTTTCCTTCCGTGCCTCGTTTTTTTCCATTATACCATCGTTTAAGTCGAAACGAGTTGGCGTGTGGGTCGCGCTTTTTCGACGCGAATGTCGTCGAATGAAACAAAAGGCATTTGCATACTTAACGAAGCCTTTTCTTCAGGAGTGACCCGGACTGTAAGACTCTTTTGCAACCCGTCCTGAGCCATTGTGACCTGGCGACCTGTGCCAGAAACGAGTGCATGGACGCCCTCCAGCACTTTTACAAGAGCGTCAACCATAAGCACTCCATGGAAATCGCTTTCTGCCTTTGCAAGTGAGTACAACGTGCAAATTTACGTACTCGTTCTCTCTATTTGCGCTCGTCCGTTATTTTCGAACGAAAAATAGCGCCGCTTCATTTCTTTTTTCCACTGACTCCTTCGATACTCGGGAAAGCCTTCTCATCTTTGTTCTCCCTTTAAACGAGAATAAAACGCATCATTTCCTTGAACAATTTACCGAGCGGCTCGTTTAATGCTTGTTGAGCAAGATGTATCAACCTCTTATTTGGGGAACGAACTGTGAAAATCCGGGACGAGACCACTCATTTTCTCGCAGTATTTTTCGAGTCCGATGGTGCCTTCTCGTGCGAGAAATTGCTTTATTCAGCTACAACTGTTGGGGGAAGTCGCGGGGAGGTGAATCAAATTCTACGTGATTTCATTCTCGTGCAGGCTAAAGATTCCTGTTTTGCGAAACTTTTGCGACTTTTAATAGTTGAAATAACGTGTTGGAAATATGCAAAAGCTCGTTGAAAAAACAAGCCGTTGAGCCTTGGATTCCAATCTCTTCGGGATACAAAATTCAAGCGAATTCCATTGTTGCTTTTCAGAAAAACAAACGCCAAGCCAGACGATTGCATCGCTGCTCAAGAACAAATGCATCCCGTCTGCGCT
>JABFQM010004117.1:0-10137 GCA_022816865.1 Zelostemma sp. ZL-2020
GGAAAGAGGGTCGTAGAGAATGTTGGAAAGAGGGGTTTTAAAGGGGAAAGTCTTGGCTTCATCGCCTAGTTTTTGGTTTTCGTCGGGGCGTGTTCTGTGGGTCGTTGCACCACTTCCAAAGCGGATCGTGTAAGAGTTCACAAGAATCCGCGAATAAAAAATAGTTCATTTTCAAATTTGTGTAGCCCAGCGAAAAAAAATGGTGAAGAATTTTTGAAACATGGATTTTGAAGGGCAAAGTCTTAGCTCTAAAACACATGTTTTGGATTTCATCGGCGATGTTTCTGTGCGTCGTTGCACCACTTCCAAAGCGGATCGTGTAAAAGGTAAAAGAATCAGTGAATACAAAAAATTTTTTATTTTCAAATTTGTGTAGCCCAGCGAAAAAAAATGGTGAAGAATTTTTGAAACATGGATTCTGAAGGGTAAAGCTTTAGCTTCAAAACACATGTTTTGGATTTTACCGGCGATGTTTCTGTGCGTCTTTGTACCACTTCCAAAGCGGATCGTGTAAAAGTTTACAAGAATCCGCGAATCAAAAAATAGTTCATTTTTAAATTCGTGTAGCCCAGCGAAAAATGATCGTAAAAAATTTTTGAAACATGCGTTTTGAAGGGCAAAGTCTTAGCTTTAAAACCCATGTTTTGGATTTCATCATCGATGTTTCTGTGCATCGTTGCACGACTTCCAAACGGATCATGCAAAAATGGCAAAAAAAAGTGTTTTTTCAATCGTGATAAATCGTTTTCAATCAATTCCATAATTGTGCAGTAACTGCACAGCCTGTAGGCTTATAAACAGTGTGCCGTTAACTAAGTACAGTCACCGGGATGCAGCGGTGTTACTGTATGAGCGACTGTCGAGAGTTCGTTTTCAAAAAAGTAAGTTGAATAAAACATGTAACTGCGACACTTCAATGCCATCGACGTCGTGTATCGGCTGGATTCCAGTTCGTGCTCGACTTTCACTCTTATTTGTTGGAACCGATAGTTCGTTGCACGTGCGAAAGCAAATGCGGCGCAAGGACGTTTAATTTAGCGGCTTAAAAGGATATCATTTCCATACGGATTAACGTTGACGACTGATTAAGAAACTGCGCGCGCGCTGCCCGTTACTTCCAAGGACTAAACATTTTTCCGAGGGTTAAGAGAAATCCACGCGCAATTTCTCTACCTTTGCTTTCGTCGAGGAGAAAAATATAATGGAATAAAATTGCGCTACGAATGGCTAATTTGCAAGGTATTTTGGTGCTTCGCGCGAACGAATGAATCATTGGAATCTCGTCATCGGCAGAGAATTCCCCGGGTACAGTCAAGGGAAACCCGGCGAAACTATTTTCCACTTTTACAGCGCACTCGAGCTCACGAGAGAAGAGTACCATGCTTCGATGCACAGAGCACCGTTACAAAGAATAATCATGGTAGCGGCAACCAAAACGATTATTTGGATCTCGCGTATATCTTCTACTCGGACGTAAACACGGCTGCACGTGAAATATATGTATTCCAGGAAATTAATTTCCCGAAATTCGAGAGATGGAAATGGAAAAGAAGCTGTATTTATACCGTCTAACAGTACATTTGTTGCTATTCTTATCTAATTAATCCTCGCTATGCAAATAGAGATTCTTATAAGCCGATGAATAATGCACTTCATTTCGTATTCCATTTCAAATGCGTTCATTGAGTAATGGACAATAACGGAATCGAGAAATGAGCGCTGAGTTGTACTTTGTTATCGAATAATTTAACCGCAATCGCGACGTGGAACAATTAAGTCCATTCATAGGGAAATCGTGCATTTTTATATCCTTTTTTTGACGATCAACGAGCAGTTTTTATTTTCTCGCCGTGTACAGAGTGTAATACGAACCTTTATGTTTTTGCCGATTTATCGATGACTCCTGTGCTGTAACTCGCTACGTCCGCCGCAAGGCTAGACGCGCTGCAAAGACAAAATCGAGAATCTTCTCAAGTTTCAGTGGGAAAAACGATCGTTTTATATGAATTTATGGTTGGGACGTGCAGTGAGGATCGCGCGTTTTCTAGGGAAAAGAGCGTGGATATGGCTATTGCTATTTTTGGCCTTTCTATTGTACTTGTGAGAAGACAAAACGTTCGGCCTTCGAGGTTTCCGTTCCGAAAAGCCAGAGCTGGCTTATCGAATGTTGCGGGAACGGAAAAATCATACACCGCGCGCTACTCTTAATTACACAACTTCTTCTTTTTTCTGGAAAATGTATTATAACAATGATGCGGGACAATTATTTCGCGTCAAGGATGTGACTGGTAAAGTCAACGATTTTATTGTCCGGATAAGGAAGAATCTTTGGCTGAGACTCGGTTTTATTACCGTAACATTGTTTTTACGTTAGCGTAAGTGTGCAGAATTGTCAAATTTTACGAGTTTTGAGTGTGGTTACGTTTTTGAAGACAAAATATTGGTTCCAATTAAACAGTGCCTTCTTTAGACGATGATGAATCCGCGAATCAAGAAATATTTCATTTTCAAATTTGTGTAGCCCAGCGAAAAATGATCGTAATGAATTTTTAAAACATGGATTTTGAAGGGCAAAGTCTTAGCTTTAAAACACATGTTTTGGATTTTCCGGCGATGTTTCTGTGCGCCGTTGCACCACTTCCAAAGCGGATCGTGTAAAAGTTCAAAAGAATTGAATAAAAAAAATAGTTCATTTTCAAATTTGTGTAGCCCAGCGAAAAATGATCGTAAAAAATTTTTGAAACATGGATTTTGAAGGGCAAAGCCTTAGCTTTAAAACACATGTTTTGGATTTCATCGGCGATGTTTCTGTGCGTCGTTGCACCACTTCCAAAGCGGATCGCGTAAAAGGTAAAAGAATCAGTGAATCAAAAAAATTTTTTATTTTCAAATTTGTGTAGCCCAGCGAAAAATGATCGTAATGAATTTTTAAAACATGCTTTTTGAAGGGCCAAGTTTTAGCTTTAAAACACATGTTTTGGATTTTCCGGCGATGTTTCTGTGCGTCGTTGCACCACTTCCAAAGCGGATCGTGTAAAAGTTCAAAAGAATCCGCGAATCAAAAACATATTTAATTTTCAAATTTGTGTAGCCCAGCAAAAAATAATCGTAAGGAATTTTTGAAACATGTATTTTGAAGGGCAAAGCCTTAGCTTTAAAACCCATGTTTTAGATTTTACCGGTGATGTTTCTGTGTGTCGTTGCACCACTTCCAAAGCGGATCGTGTAAAAGTTCAAAAGAATCCGCGAATCAAAAACATATTTCATTTTCAAATTTGTGTAGCCCAGCAAAAAATGATCGTAAAGAATTTTTGAAACATGTATTTTGAAGGACAAAGCCTTAGCTTTAAAACCCATGAAAAAAAAAATGTGCAACTTCATTTCAATAGATCGAAGGCTTAAACCGTTCCTTCTTCAGACGATGATCCATGACACGAATGTGACATAAGCTCGAGAATGAATATCTTCGCATGAATATTTAAGGCGTTCAATAAAACACAGCGTAGGCGATTCAATCTTAATCCTACGAGCCAAATTCCACCAGAATCTCCACAAAAAAGCCTCCAATTTGCGACTCATCAAGTTCACGGTGAACAATGAATCGCCAACAAACACAAAATGTTTTTCCAACTCCTGCGAAAGAATGTCTCGCCAAGAGCAAGGTTCGTTAATTCGAACAAATCAGCGAGCACAAAACGACGAAGGGCGAATTTCTGAATACGCAGAATCGAGATTAAGTGTCTCATATTCTTCATGTATATTCAAGTGATTCCAAAGCCAGAGGGAACGAGAAAACAGCGTTTGTGTCCGTACTTTGAATTCCGCCGCGAGTTTCATTGGCCATTACTCATTCCTTCTATGACATCGAACCTCAGATGCAACTTGCAACATTGCAACAAAAGCCTCCCATGCGCACTCACACGAGGAACCGATTTGCTACATCGAGGCTGCGCAGGTCACGCACAAGCTCTCAAATAGCAAAGGACGAACGTTTCCAGTGATCTGGAATGGTGCGCTTGCATTTCTTTGTCTATACGTTCAGCTACAAAGGGCCCAGGATGAAAAGTGGACGCGATGTTGTACACAGATTCAAGATTATATGCAAATAACGACAGATCAGTCATCTTTTACGCGTGTACATGTTTTTTGCGAAGCTCGCTGCAGGTAAGTACATCATTTCTCGTACTTGTTTTCAGTAATGGAGTTTGATCGATCGCAATAACTCTTGTCGCATTATCTCCGACTTTATTGTGTACGTTTTACGAGTTGCGAGCATTTTTTTACGGGGCTGGCTTTTTCTGCGAAACGTGGCGATTTGAAAAGGCCAGAAACGTGTTTGAATATCGATGCGCGGATTATTTTACAAACGATGTTAACGGGCATTTTTTGCAAATTTTTATTCATCATTCGCGGGATAAATATTCCGAAAAAATTCGAAATGGCAGCTGTCGATATTCTCCTTTTTTATGCGTGACATTTCGAGAACTATCGAAGTTTTATTTATCAGGACATTTTTCAACGATTGTTTGCTCTTCGAAATTGGGTTTCTACTGATATTACGAAACAGCGTTTTTTTCGCGAAAAGTTAAAATTTTTTCGCGCGGAATAATAATGGAGAATGGAAAAAAAACTTGGCCAGCTTTGAAAACACTCGAAGATTACTTTGCACTCTCTCGAGCGTTGCTTCATCGCTGTCCTTCAGCGTAATGAATTTCGTCATAAAGTAATCAGAAAATGTTCTCGCATCGTGCTTTCGGGAAATGCAAAAAAAATCATCAATCCTTGCGAATCGCTCCATCAAAATCGTCAGCGAAACGCAGAAAAACGGCGCGAAAGAAATTGTAATTCTTTGTTCCGCGAGTTATTCGAACACCTTGGCGCGATCCGAAGAAGCCAATGATGTTTCTTAGGTCGAGGTAGGCTCGTTTAATATCTCGGAGGCGTTATGGACATTCGTTCGAGCCTTTAAAGTCAAACCGGAGAGCCACAAGACGAAGGAGACAACGTCGATCTCATTGCGCAAAGGCTTGACTTGACTTTCACTGCCCGCATGCGTATATACATGATTTTTCTTCGCCTGTTTCAGTGCGTGCGCTAATATAATCGCGTCTGGCATTGCCACTTGTTACAGGCACCAGGCCAGAATGCGATAATTTGTAAAGAGAGAAAGTATCGTCGATTCCATGCCAAAATCATTAACATTGAATGTGATTTTTTGCATTTACCCAGAGACAAAAGGAAACAGTTTCTCGGATGTCTCGGGTAATTGGGTAACTTCGAAGAGGGAATGTGGGGAAAAAATTTAGAAACTAGAAATATATTATATTTACATCGAGCGCGAGGCTGACGCAACTTCGTGCGCGAAACGGAGTAATTTATCACGCCGCTTTTTGCAATTTAGAGCGTTTTTTGCGCGGTATTTGGGGAATAACGAAACTACGCTTTTTATATGAGTGTTATTAATCCAACTTCTCGTTCGAAAGATTTTTAGTGCGATCGTTGCGGGGTTGTAAAAAGAAGCGTGGAAGAATGGTGCAACCAATCTCCGAGTGAATCATTTTTCTCGATTTTATGACCAACGTGTTTACTGCCGGTAAACGTATAAATAAATCGGAAAACGTCGCTTTTTTATCGACTTTTCCGGAACTCATTTTCACGTCTTCTCGGGCATTTTTTGAGCCGAATCTGGAGGTGCGAATGAAATTCCCCTCGGGAAGATTTAGCGTGTGGCTCTCGTTTCAATTCGAGGTATGTGGGAAATATCTGTTTCCCAGGCTCAGAAAATTGTGCTACTTTCCAGAAAGATGAAAACTTTTCCAATGTTACGAACAGTCTTCTCAACGATATTTTAATAGCTTCTGAAATGACTCCTATTTTGGCGAAAAACAATTATTAATGAAAGACATCGTGACAGGACAATTAAATTTTCGTCTTTTTTGATTGATTCGACCTTCATTTTATTTTTCCTCCAATTTTTAACAATTCTCCAATTGAACACTTCGAAAATAAAAATCACGTTCCTCCTCAAAACCAACCAAAAAATGCACATCGCAATGTCTTTTTTGATAATTTTTCGCAGGAAAAATAAGACAAATTTCAGTAAACCCATGGAAAAATGTCGTCAAAAAATATTGACGAATTCGCTCCAATTTTTTGACGACATTTTTCCCTGGGAAAGCCATAAAAAAAGATGGATTCCCGTGAAAGTTCTCGTAAAAACGGAGAAGAAGAAGAAGAGCGTCCAGGCAAAAGTCCAGTGGACTTTCCGCAGGAAGAAAATATGTTCCGCGAGGCGGAGGCGGCGTCGAAGCGGCTCTACGAGAGCGCCCTGTACGAGGTACCAGTGACGTCATCGGCAAGAGTTCCAAGATGGCGGCTCGCTCGTTCGCGAGTAAAATCGACAGGACACTCGCGAGAGCGAGACCGGTTTCGTCCGACAGGCGTCGGCGAGAACAGCGACAACGACTTAAGGTCCAGGAATGTCTGCACACGTCGTTTCGTTGCGTGCAGACATGCGCTACGGTGTGCGTGCAAGTACATACGGAGCACTTCGCGAACAAAAAAAATACGCAAACGGCGCGGGAGTCAAATGGCGAAATTCGAATACCGGTTCTGCCGCGATTGCGTTCGGCAACTTTTACCCTTCTCGAGAACGCTTAGAAATTTCGTTCGACCGATTTGTCAGGCTCGCGACACTCATTTCCTCGTTACGCCATTTAATTACAATGCCCCCCCCCCACTTTTTTAAAAAAAGAGCGCGCTTTTTACGAGGGCAGAAATTTAATATCTTGGGCTTTCATTGCGACGCATTGAAGCGTCGCGTGTTCACCGTTTCCGCAAATCGTCGAAGAGAAAGAGGAAGCGCACAATACATCGCATTTTCCGGTTTGCCGGGGAACGAAATAATGCGAAATTCGCTCTTCGAGTGTCAAGGTGGACGTAACGGCACCGCCGTTTTTCTCGCAATAAATAAACTCGTTAGTTATTGCTCCCGCGGGACGCAGAATAATTACGACCGTAATTGTTCGACGTGAAATTAGATAAGCGGCTCGAGCTTTGATAAACGCCCTTAACGCTCGAGCCAATTAAAATTTGAAGAACTCTTTTTCCCGAAAAAAGTGCGCGAAGTATTCGAAATTTCTTTGCTCGGGGCGATGAATATGCAAATCTGATTGTTTCCAAAGAAATGTGTATGAAAAAAGTAGCCGGTCTCGCTGAAATTCCGCGACTCTTACTCAATTATTCGCATATTTTTATCTCCGACGTGCCCATCGAAGTGACTCATGGGTTGTGCAAAAGAGCTAACAAAAGTCTACATTTATAGACACGCTGGAAGAATTTTACACATTTTTATCGGGAACGAATTCCTCGTCTTTAATCTCGAAAACCCGACGAATAATCTTGTATTTAATTTACGCGGCGATAAAATTCAGCATTGTTATTATCCTCGATCGTAATAATAATTTTGCGCAAAAACAATGGCGGCTTCCAAATCCTCGCGTTCGATCGGCGAATTCCGCGATGCAGAAAAGCAACGGGTGGCATTTGTGTCGCTTCCACCAAGGTTATTATCAAGCACGAACAGTTGATTCGCAGAAATAGATAATGCAGGCAAAAGTTTACTACACTTGGTATCGGAATCTTTTCGTAAACCGAGAGCTAGACGCTTTCCCGTGGACTTTCTCGTTTTCACTTTCTTCCATTATTGGCCGGAAGTAGGGCCAATGAAAGCACACGTCGCGAGACATTCACCTTTGAATTCACAACCGCGGCAACCTCTGACACACGATGGAATTCCGAACGCCCGCCGAATATCCCTTATTCGAGAGCAAAAATCGGCGGCGTCGAGGTCAACAGCCTGCACTTTTTTCGCCTTATCAGCGCGGATCTCGAAGATGAATGAAGAAGAAGACCAAAAAACGCGTTTTTCTCAAATCTCGCATCTAAAAAGCCTATTTTCAAAGTGGAAGAAGAAGATTTATAAAAAAAGAAGAAGAAGCGGCCGCGAATTGTGAAGAGAGCACGGTGCACAGCGCGAAACGAAGAAATCTGCTCTCGGAATCGAAGAAATTGAGCGAGGGCCGGTGCGGAAACAAGAAGGGGTCGAGGCACTCGCGAAATTAATGTTGCGCATTCCTTATTTTTCAAATTCACGTACCTGTATGATAGCGTGAGCGACCTGGCGTCGCAGGTAGGAAGGTTTGCTCGCGACTGGCGAGCGCGGCGCCGCGGTTGGCCTCGCGTATAGTAGCGTCACCTGAACAACCGATTCTGAGACGCTGCATTTCCCCCTCCCCGCCCCTTCCTCTTCGAGGGCCTCGAGGCCCACACCTCTCTACCCACGTGGATTCGCGGAGGAAAATGATATTGTGCTTTGTTACAGGGAACTGCACATATTTGTTCATACCGATTTTCATGAACTAGATCGGAACTTTTTTGGATTTGACACCATTTGGGCTGCATTTTTTAAGTTGATTTGCTGATTTGGCCTTTTTTGTTCATCATAAACGCACATTTCGATCAATTCGATCTCTTCTGGAACTTAATTAGGTCGATTGTAAATCGGCGGTGTAAGTGATTATGCAAGTCACGTTCATTCTTGAAATAATACATCGTGGAACCAATCTGTTGTTCCAACTTAAGGAACTACGGATGACCGCATTCATTTACAGGTAAACGTTGCAATTGCACTGCGTTTACAGGCAAATGACTTGTGATTTTGGAGAACAAAGTTATTAGCTACGAATGAATCGGTGCGGTAGTTTCAGATATTTTTGTTTCGGATCCGAAGGTGTGCTTTTTTACAACAAATTGTGGGCTTTATCTAAAAGTGTCAAGGCTTGAAGCCATTGCTTTACGGAGTCAATGCGTAATTTGTTCTGTGCGGACTTTAAGTATGCATATTTCTGATATGCAGTAATCTCGACTGTAATTTAGATATTTAGCCTACTTTGTAAACCAGCGCGGAATTGACGATATTTAAAAACTTCTGTTTGTAGAAAGCAGAATGTTATTTGAATTTCGGTCTAAAAGAGTAAAATCTATTTAAAAAATGCGGTGAATCATTATGGCGCTGCTTAATGGTTGACCGGTGTTTCTAACTAGGTTTCAGTCGTTATTAAGGTCTGATGATTACAATGCAACATCGCAGCTGTTATAAGAATGTTATGCAAACGTGCGAGAAAAAAAATTGCTCACGATACGCGGAGAAAAATGTGCTACGGTCAGATCAACTGAAAATATTCTGTTGCACATTTTTTCGTTGAGTAATAGAAGAGTTTGGGTAAAATAACCGAAACTGCAGTTTGGAGAACGAAAACTTTGGTTGAAATGACGGAGAATCTCAGTTCTGTTGTTTGAAATAAAATTGCTGTAACATCAGGAAAACATTCTTCACACTGATAAAGAAGTTCTATTGAAAATTACAAGAAATCTTATAAAAAGTACCATACTAATGCAGTAACCGGTGGACGACGTGCAAGTATGGTAGAAATTGAAAGTTGGTATTTATTTATTTTTATTTATTTATTTATTGACAAAAGTCCAACAGGTTAAGAAACCCAATAATAGGACTACATACTGAACATAATGATAATTACATGGCGCTTAGCAAAATAACAAAACCGAAATACAATATATCATTAAGAAAACCGAAAAGAATACAAGAATACAAAGAGAATATTCAAAAACCTAATGCTAAATGAACTACAAATATTCTGTAACATAATCAGAGACACTAGATGCGAATGAACATAATGAAACAAAAAATAAATCAATGTCCTTATTATAAGCATTAGAAAAGCTGTTATACTGCTTGCACATAGTGTATAACGGCGATTTATCAATTAACGAAAAATGAGGCGAGGGTAAATAAAATACATTGCGATTTCGAGAAGCAAAACGTTATGATGTCACGAAATTTTCTCGGATTGTTGTAAAATGAAAAGACGCATTCGCGAATGTCAACAAAAAATCGAAAATTTCACCTCGGAACTTTAATAAACCGAAGAGACGCTAATGATTCTTCGACAAAACGAGGATTTTCCGCACTTCCCATTGCGTATACTCTCATGTGCTTTGAAAAGCCAAACGGACTCCAATCCACTGATCACTCTCATGTTCTTTCATTTGATTGTA